>RJWJ010001905.1:0-114193 GCA_004363605.1 Indri indri | reverse complement strand
ATGCGCCACCATGCCCGGCTAATTTTTTTTTCTATATGTATTTTTAGCTGTCCAATTAATTTCTTTCTATTTTGTTTTTTGGTAGAGACGGGGTCTCGCTCTTGCTCAGGCTGGTCTCGAACGCCTGAGCTCAGGACGATCCGCCCGCCTCGGCCTCCCAGAGTGCTAGGATTACAGGCGTGAGCCACCGCGCCCGGCCGCCTTTGTCTTTTTTTAGACAGAAAGAAGATTGATAGAAAAGTATGTATGTGAAGTGTAGGGATGGGGGGGTCCTCTGTTGGGATGTGCAGGTAAAGTAGATGATGTAGGACTGAAAATGCAGAATGGTCTAGTCAGGAAGCTTGTCTGCCAAACAGAGAGACATTTATTCTGTACCGAGAGTTAATCTCAATTGCTCTCTTTTCTTGGTGCTTAGCACTTTTACAATACAGGTGAAATTTTGGTTATTGGCTAAAGACAAATGAAATATATCTTTTTTACTATGTTTTTATAGTAAAAAATTATTATTTACTATATGATACTTCCTGGAAATCTCTTTTTATAGTTCCACTTTTGGTCAGGGGAGGTATCTGTTGAAAGAGATTTTATATACCCAAATCTAACCCACTCCCTGGATGTGGGGAGAAGCTTAAATATGGTCTCTGCTAAAAGGAGATTAATTGCACTTTAAAAAATAATTCCTATAAATAACAGCATAAAAACTCTGACCATTATTTTCTCAGCACATTTAGGTACTGTCCATGTGTAGAATAGCGTGGGAGATAATACACTGTAACTATAAGGATGCTCTACATCAGCATTGTCCAATAGAACCTTCTAAGATGGAAACATTCTATATCGACCTGTTGGATATAGCAGTCAATACCCACTTTCACTTCTGAGCATTTAAAATGTAACTGAGGACCTGAATTTTAAAATTTAATCTAATTTAATTAATTATACTTAAATTTAAATAGCTGTTTATGGCTAGTGGCTACCATATTGGATTGCACATATCTAAAGTTAAACCTGGAGTTACCTGGAATGAAGACTGCCTAGCTTCAGGTCTTGGATATGTTGCCAAGCAGCTGAACAACCTTGGAAAGTCATTTAACCTCCCTGAGTCTTAGTATTCTCATCTTTAACATTGCGATAATAATAGCACTTGTCTTCAAGAGTTCTGAAATCAAGAAATAAATCAGTGAATGTAAAGCCCTTAGAATGCTGCCTGGAATATAATATATGCATAATAAACATTAGCCATTGCTATTCTTATTGTTTTATAATCTTTTGTAGATATTAATAATGTAGAAAGTGAAAAGCGATGGAAACAAAGTAGATCTAAAAAAATAAAAGAACTGTCATGAATGGGATAGTATTTTAGGTGATTCTAGAGGACTATCTGGAATTTAAATAAATGCAGAGTAATTATAGGGTGATCATACACTCTGATTTGCTTCAGACAATCTCAATTTATTCCTTGTGTCTTGGTTTAATTATTAATGTCTCATCCCTTTGCTCTCAAATGTGTCCCAGTTTGTAAAATAAATTTTGTAGTCACCCTATAATCAGATATATGAGTACAGCCCAGGCATTCCAGGGAGAGGGAAGAAGACAAATTAAGGTATAGTGCAGACGTGACTATGGTGTGATATCAGCAGTAAATACTGAGAATCAGGAGATAGAGTTACGTATGGGTTGGAGACCCATGATGGAGTCGGGATGAAAACCTGGATAAAGAAATCAGATTTGATTGTACATACTATTTATGCTATTATCCTGTTGCTCCTGAGTCAACATAGATTCACTTTCAGAAAAGCAAAATCTCATTTAATTGGACAAAAATATTTGCTATATCAAAAAAGCCTTATACTCTTTGGTATTCTGATTCGATTTCCATTATTGATAGTGATTTTTATTATACATAGTTGAGAACAAAATGTGTTATTTCTATTACTCATTAACTGCCAGTAACCAAATCAATAATATGATTGGGTAATATGCAAATTAGTCAATTGAGTGGGAAAATGCCTCATTATATCTGGAGCTATGACTTTCATGACTGAAGGAGGAAACTTTGAAAGAGTTCATTTAGTTGCAATAAAATATTATCTCAACATATCTTCTGGTGGTGCTCTTTAAGCTACATCTATTTGTCTTCATTCTATTTAGGAGGGGATTTAATTAATAAAGTTGGGGGAATTAATTGTTGGCAATATTACTAATTATAATTTTAGAGAAACAGAAAGTATTAGACTGTGAAACAGAATATTACCAAAATAAAAAAAAATTAGGAAAAGAGTCAAAAATAGAGATTACAGAGAAAAATTGAACTAAAATTAGGCAAATATATCTTGTAATATATAAGAATGTGATTCTAAATGTAATTGTTTCACTTTTCAGAAGATCTCTTTATCTCTGATTGCATTTGGAATTTAGATGCTAGCCCAGAGATTCCCATGAACACTTGCTGGTGACCCATTCTGGGTTTTAAATGTTAGCCCAGTGATCCTAGTTCATCATGAAAGGAGACCTTTGGGTTGATCTCTAAGGTATTTCCTGGACAAACAGAGCAGATATTCCATTCAGGGATTATGATTGCCTTCATGATTTCTGGGGAATGCCCTGATTCTAACAATTATTTTTCATAGCATAGCTGACATTGTATTCTTCACCTGGGGAACAAATCATGGCTCATTTTTCCACAAGGAACCAATCATTATCAATATTGGAGTTCTGAGCTGTTTGGGTTATTTTCAAAATATACATCTGTCTTTTTAAACTAATGCCATAAGTACCCCAGATTTTGAAGTGCATGTTAATTGTTTGTTTTTCTTAAAGAGATCAAAAGTTGGTCAAATTAAAAGGTGGTTGGGCAAATACTAGATGCCACTGGCATTGAAGAGTTGATAATTCTTTATAAAGGACCACTGGCGTCATTTATAGCAGCCACTCTTCTCTAGCTTATAAATGTATTAATGCAATTGGTTTATAGGTGCTTGAAGTGAACAATAACTAGTTTACTTGTGTTTCTAAGTACCATGAATTTTAAAATGTCATTTAATATCTAAGCCCCTGAATGGAATTCAATGACTTTAAATTAAGCCTATTTTTAAATAGCACAGGGCAATGTGTGATTATGAAATCTGCTGAGGTTTTCAAAAACTAATATTTAGAGCAAAAGTGAATCTTATCCTAACAGAATTTTAATAAAAACTCAGTAGTGATTTGTAAATACTTTGAAACTAATTAGCCATTCCATCCACAATGACTGTTTCATCACTGCTTAGTTCTTGATGAAAATGGCAAACCACAGTTCTAGTGACATAATTTCATTTCAAGCATAGTGTCTCCTATGTTTGTTAAAAGAAAAAAAAAAAAAAAACGACTGGCTTTTATAACACCCCCTTCAAGGTAAATTGCTCCAACTAGAACAATGCTCATGTTAAGGCTTTGCCTCATGATGATGAGGATGGCAATGATGACAAAACAAAAGACATATTTACTGATATTGGCTGCATGCCAGGTCCTGTGCTAAATATTTTACATATAATTTATATATTTTAGTTTCACAACAGTCCTATGAAGTGAGATGATCATCATCCCTCTTTTACTCATGACAAGAGGTTTAAGTGCCTAGTTAGCAGTGGCACTGGATTCATAGCGGGCAATCTGTAGCTCTTAAGCACCATGTTACCACTGTTGACAGCAGCTATTACCTGGGCTAGTTGACAGAGAATGTTCAAATGATTGCCTTTTGTGAGGAGTTTCATCTTTTATTGCTCATTTTCATGTCTGAGCTGTGTGTAGGAAAAGAGAAGTAGGACAGGTTTTCACCAAGCTCTATTATAAAAGGCATAATTGAAACAATTGTTTTCTATGGCTATATTCTAGATAATGGAGAGGCAATTGCCTGGCATAAAATTGCAAAGCCATAATGTATGTGGTTTGTGAAACTATGGCTAAAATTGCATGGCTTGCTTAGATATTAATTTAGCTGTGTTTGTTATTGCTTGCATGGACAGTATTCATATTCACCCTCATTAGAGGCTATTATAGACACACCAGTGACTGCCACAGTTCTTGCTGTGTCCACTCTCTCATGTTGTGTTCACATTAAAGGAGAGGTCTGCAGAAGCAAGGTTATGTGGAAATTACACTGTCTGGGAGATGGATCCAATAGCCCACAGCAGTGTTATCCACTGAGCAATGGATTGCATGTGTACATGTAGGCTAAATAATGCATGATTTAAGATGAGAATGTGGTTTGTATTCATTTTTGGATAGTAAAAGAATTGGCATGTCAGTCCCTTGGGGGACTTTATCCAAGGCTTTACCCTTGAGTGGATAAAAGAGTACAAATTCTATTGCATTGGAGATGAATAAAAACAAACTGGGGAGACCATCAGCAGAACAGACTGCTGCGTGATGGAGTCCAAGGCTACTCCAAAACCACCAGACCGACTGCCTCAGGAGCCTGCCAGCAACCAGATGCTGGCAATAGAATTGACTGCAGTTTGGCATCAGGGCTCTGTGATTCTCAGCCAAGGGGAATAGCACGCAAAAAATATTTAAAATTCTCTTTGTAAAAGAGTTATGTTTTCAATCAGAGGAAGTATGTTTCAGACCTAGTCCGCTGCAAATGAAATGTGGCATACTGACATCTTGGTTAGAGAGCGGAGGTGTGTATGTGGGAGGGAGAGAATGCTGCATATACTTGAGAGTAAGAAATGGAACTATAGTTTGGTGGTGGGGTTTTTCAATGAAGTAGTTTTAAGGCCACTAAGTTTGTATCATTATTCTACAATTGGTACTGTATTGGCCTTTCAAGGAGAGGGACTAGGTCTGTTTAAAATAGTGATTTTTAAATACAAGAGAGTTCTTAATCCCTGAGGGGACATTTGACAATATCTGACGATATTTTTGTTGTCACAACTTGAAGAGAGGGCAGTACAACTGGCATCTAGTATGCAGAGGACAGGATGCTGTTAAATATGCTGCAATGCCCAGGACATCTCCCTATAACAAAGAGTTATCTTGCCCCAAAATGTTAGTAGTGCCAAAGTTGAGCATCCTGGTTTAAAACAACCTTGCTAGTGTACCTTCACTATAACCCCACCTACAGACAAGTGTTTGTCAAATATAGATTGCTATTGTATAAAAGATAATTTTTAAATGATTTGCTTTACTCTATTGATGTGTGAGCAATACTTATTGAATGTCCCAAATGCATTCTGCTAAAACAAACAAAATACATAGAGAAAAAACCCACAACTAACCTTCTTCCAAATCTGCACACTCAAACCACACATTTTACAAGAATGTAGGAGGACCCGGTTGATTCACTTTTCAAACTTGAAAAATGAGGCATATTAACAAAGAACACTAAATGAATCAGCTGTTTAGGGTGATCTACAAGCCAGTTCATTTTCCTGTTATTAAATAACAAACCATGAATCTTGACAAATGAACCCACTTGTTTGGCATTATTTGAAAAACTCATAACGCACTTGATTCTGATGGTCACTTCCCCTTTGAAATTAAATTTTAAGATGGACTTCATTTAAATTTTGATAGAGAGAAAAGGCCTGTTACCCTTCATTTGGACTGCTGCTTATTCTCATCATTCTTTTCCTCCTGCTTAAATTCAGTGCACCAGAGCTTCTGCCAGAGTGTCATCCTCCAGAGTTTACTTCAAAGAAGTGTTTATGTTTACCTGTGTCTACATCATTAAAAGTTACAATTCTGTAGTGTCATAGAGTGACATGGCTCCAGCATGGCTTCTGGAGTCAAACTCCCTGGGTTCAGACTGGGGCTCCAGCTATGTAACCTTGCAAAGGTCATTTACCTTTTTGTGCCTTAGTTTCCTCATTTGTGAAATGAGAGGAATATTATTTGCTTCATTGGGCTAAAATGCTTAGCAAGCACACAACAAATGTTACCTATGATCATTAGAATTACTGTTTTAGGAATTGCATATTCCAAAATGGATTCCAAGTCATTTTATTTTATTTCCTAAAGAGGACACGGGTCCCGAACCTCTGATTTAGCAGCCCTGATGTGTGGTTAAGGGGCTCTAGTCCATATTCCATAATCCCTAACAGAACCTCCCAGCAATGCCACCATGAATAAACATCTAAGAAAAATCTGCATACTAACCAAGAAAATGTGGCTTCGAGAGAAGCCCTGTGTCTCTCTCCTTCAATGAGAGTGTCATCTAAAGCCCCCTTCTGCAAATCTGCTAGTTCTACTGCTTCTAACCAAGCTGATGTTGCAAATTCATAGCAACCCCTTGCCCTGTTATAGCAGTGTTACAGAGCTCAGTAACCCTAGATCGTAAGTACTCCCTACTCCTAAATAGGATTTATACAGTGTGACTTTGAGCAATACAGCTAAGTCAATTTTATCTGAAGGAAAATGTTTTTCTTTATTAACATTTTAAAATTCCTTTCTCAGTGTCTTAAAATGATTTAAAAGCTAATCAATGATAAAATTCCAAACCATCTAAAGACAAAGAATTGAGAAAGGAAGCAGAGAGCCACTTTAATCAGGAAAGTGGGTGCCGTGACCCATTAACCCCTAGAGATTATTGGCACTCCTTTTTTTTTTGTTTTTTAAGATGCTGTAGTTTCGTCATCTGTCTTTGGCAGCCAGAGCATACAAAATCACTTCTGCTTTTCACAAATTAATTCATTTAGGCCTGTGCATTTGTCAGGCATTCTGGGAATCTTCTGACAACATTTTGTTGATTAAAGGATGTGTATTTTGAAAATGGGTGGAGAGGAAGGAATTTATAATTCTTAAGACCAAGGAATGATTTACAATGCTGACTGCTACCTGAATCAATCAGTGCATCATCAACAGATAAATGAAATATTAAAGGTTAGGAAGAGTTCCCACACTGGGTGCTAAAATCTGTGGATTGATTTCGTTCAATAACACTGAGAAAAATCTACCTCTTTCAGCGGAATTTCTAGAATTCACAAGCAAGAATGTGACACAATAAAACCACTTTTGAATGTGTATTTTTTTTCAAAGGACTTCTGAAATACACACTTTCTCCACAGTCTGGTGTTTCTGCTCCTATTTATAAATTACATATCTCATTTTCACGCACTCAAGTTCCCTATTCTCATCCCAACTTTGGTTTGCTTCTGATTATTTTGTTTAATTTTTTTTCCCAGTGAATTTGTTGGGTCCTTTGAAGGACACATTTATTGTTTTAGGCATCATGCAATTTGCTAAATGGTGTTCTGGTTATGGAAATGCTCACAAAGAGCCCTGGGGGCAAAAAAGAATTAAGTAAACACATATTGATCATCCCATAGCGGGTGCTTTCTTATTTGATCAGTCAAGGACTCAGTCTGAACTGGTCCATCTAATCTGTGATACATAAAGCTGGAGACATTTTTCTGGCTCCCTGGTGGTTTTAAAGGCTATGCAATGGGAAAAACTGCTTTAAACAAAGTCTCATTTTAAAAGAAGCTGATACAGAATGGAATTCAAAAAATTCAAAGAGAGGGGAGGTGAAAGTGGTAGCTAACAGCTTTAAAAAGGCCCTGGGAATTTTAAGAGAATAAAGCTCATAAGGGAAGTAAAGAGAAATTCCCTGTGACCCACTGTCAGAGACCAGGAAGCCACTCCAGCAAGGAAGCGTGTACTGAACACCTACTGTGTGCAGGGCTTGTAAAAGAGGTAAAGCTCAATTGCTTTGAGGATTCCAAGCAGAGGAAACAGAATACTTTATGTTAGGAAGTAAGTCATAGCTTTTCATGCCTGCAAAGATACTTGAGCTTTATGCAGATATTATTAATAAATTCCAAAAGTCAATGAATATATTCCATTTAATTCAAATATTAGGAAAAGAAAGTATTCTTCTGTGTAATTCATTTTAAAATTCTACATTAAAATGTTGAGACTAAATTAAATAATAAAACTAAAGAAATGGTTGAGAAAATGTTTATTTCAAAGAAAGGAGTTGGAGGCTCTGGGTTTTGCCCCTGACATGTCTGCTCTTTCATTTCCCCATCCCTTAATTCTTGGCCAGTTTGTGTTTACATTGGGTAGTTCTGTCTTATCCCCTACCCATCCTGCAGTGAATGAGAAGCACAAACGGGGAAACATGGTAGAAAGCTTGAAGCCCTTTATATATGAAGTGGTATGACTCCGGCTTAGGGAAACGATGGGAATCCAGAGGGAAAGATGATTCTAGGAACCTGTCAGGGAACTCAGTAGCTGACCATATTCTGAGATTTAGGATTAGGAAACAGATGAATCTAGCACCAAGTTTCTTAGCATGAAGGCTGGAATAATGACAAAAAACATTGAAAGAAATTGGGTAATTGTGCTGGGTGGCTGGTGTGGGGAATTGGGAAACAAGAAAACAGGTGTAATGAGTTTTACTTTGATATACTGAATCTAAGAAGCCTTGTCATATAGCCAGGTGGAAATAGGGATTGGGCAAATCTGAAATCCTGGAACATGTTAAAAAGACTGTTATGGCAAGAAACAAGGCTGAGAACTGCTAAAACTTGGCCTCTTGTCTCTATAGGTCAGATGCTGTGTTTATTCCATTTTTATTGTACACAATGCAGCCTAAATATTTTTTAAGGATCTCCTGTATATCAGGCAGTAGCCTAGGTGCTATTCACGTAAGGGTTGACACATTCCCTGCTCTCAGAGAACATACAGATTAGTGCTAAAAATAGGCATTAAGTAAGCCCAAAACACATTTAATAAAGACCAAATATGCTGAAACCTGTGAAGGAAAATAAAAGAATGCTGTAGGGTGATACTTAATTTGAAATCAGAAGGGTGGATTAGAGCCAAACAAGTAGAGTTGGGCTGAGAATGGGAAGGGTGGAAAGTTGGGAGTCCAGGTGGGTCTGGCCCAAGAAGTGATTGGAGAAAAAGTCAGAAAAAAATCACATGGGGCTTTCAGGACTTTTTGATAAGTCCAGTGGGACGCCACTGCAGGATCCTATCTAACAAGTTCAGCTCTCTGTGATTAAGGCCACATTTAGCTCTATTTCCAGAATATCCCATTATTTACCTGGACCCAGTAGGCCTGATAATTTGGGCTGAAGCACACAGTTTGGGAATGAAAAGTCTGTACTATTTACATGTTGGTTATGTTTCCTAAGTTTTTTTTTTTTTTTTTTTTTTAGAATGAGACTGTAGAGGCACAGAGCACATTGTTTTTCTTCGTTTTCTTCCCTTTGTTCCATGGCACAAAAGATTTTGTAGTTTAACCTCATCTAAGTAAATACTTTTTTGCTATTGTGCCCAAAACTTGCTGTTTGACAAATACGCACCTCCCTACCTTGATAAAACAGTTGATGAATCTTCAGGTTAGACCCAGCCAAAAGTTTCCCCAGTGGAATCTTGATGAATATGCTCACTGTGCCTTTGGGTAACATTCAGGGTTACAACTGAGAAAATTTGGGATAGCTTTATATAGGCTAATATCATTGACAAGACAGATACAAACCATAAATATTAACATTATTGTTATTCTTGCTGATATTTATTGTGCACTTACTAATTTCCAGGGACCATTTTGTTTGCATTAACTCCAGTTTTTAAAAATGCCTTATAACGTAGGAGAGTATTATTATTATCCTCTTTATATAGATGAGAATGCTGCCTCTGAGAGGTTAAGGCACCATTTAAAGGTCACATAGCCAATAAGTGACACAGCAGGCACCCAACCCAGGCCTTCGGTGTAAGTTGGGAATTTTTGAAGATAAGCCTGTATCAAAAAGAAATAAGCCTAATGAGTAAATATATACACTAATTCTGACATTTGTAATCATAAACGTACTCACATTGTATATTCTAATTTTATGGAAGTCATTTTATCATTATCATTTTGCCGCATAACAGTGTGACTCATTAAAACAGTGGTTCTCTAACGGGAGAGATCCCTATCTCCGCCAGGGAACATTTGGCAATGTTAATGTATTTTTGGCCATTGCAACTGGGAGATGGGTGTTACTGGAATATGATAGGTAAGGGCTATCCTACAATGAACAGGTGAGCGCCCACAACAACAAAGAGTTATCCTATCCAGGTGATCCATAGTGCCTAGGTTGAGAGCCTGGATTAGAGTAATTTAAAGAGAATCTTGATGGTAAGGAGAGAATGCTGGCTCAGTCTTGCAAACAAGGGGCATTCAACATGAAGAAGCAGTTTTGAGGATGGAGGAAGGAGCTAAGATGGATTCATGCACTCGATCATTCACAGAATCACTATTTATAGAATGATTTCTGTGTATCAGGAATTATGCTGGACAGTAATGGTGAGGAAAACACTATGAGGAAGTTTGGAGAAAAGGAAGGACCAAAGAGTAGAGGCAAACCAAAGATGCTTGCTATTAAAGGTAAGCTAGGGGCAGGGCTTTGATGCCAAGAATGAACTGTTTTATTCTATCAGGGAGATATGCTACTTTACAGGTCTAAGGAGAGTCACTGTGGCTAGGGACAAATTCGAAAGCCATATGCTACTACTAGGAGCACCTGATAACTTCTTTTTGTCCCATTTATGGCTGACTTGTGCTGGTCAAAATGGAGGGCCCGGGGAAAAAGCAAATGATGGTCTCAGATGCAGCACAGCACACTGATATAAATGTGTGTGTGTGTGTGTGTGTGTGTGTGTGTGTGTGTGTGTGTGGTGTGTGTGTATACATGTAGTGGAGAAGACAAGAAGCTTACATTGCTTTCGAGTTGTGCTGCTGGCCTGTGAGCAGGTGCTGGCTTTTGTTTTTCCAGTAACAGCTTTTTCTGTTTCCAGCAGTCCTATGCACCAGCTCCCCACCCCATGGCTCCTCCCAGCCCCAGCACAAACAGCAGCAGCAACAACAGCAGCAACAACAGCAGCGGGGAACAGTTGAGTAAAACCAACCTGTACATTCGAGGCCTCCCGCCAGGCACCACTGACCAGGACCTAATCAAGCTGTGCCAACCGTAAGTGTCCTTCTGCTCTCTGAGCTGTTTCTAGCTCACATTCTTACCTACATGGGCGGGACTTGTTAATGTACCCAATGTACCCATTCATTGGTGTCTCAGTGAGGAAAACTGTTCTTTACAAAAAGGACTTAAATTTGACATTTGATTATAGCTTATCTTAGGGAGTGGAATTTGTCTAATTTTGGTTGTAGAAGTGGAGGTTCTTGAGCAGATATACATGGAAGTGCCAGCTGATTTGCATACATTGACCTGAAAGATGAAGACCAATGACAAAGTTGTGCTCTCAAGCCATGGTCTGGTGGAGACTATGATAAATCTCATGAGAAAAAGTTGCTTTTGAGAAGTACTAATGAAAGGAATCTCAAAAATTCAGAAGCGGTAGATTTCAGGATGATTACCTCTTGTGTTTCCAAAGTTTTTCTGGCTAGTGTGTGCTTAAGCGTAGGTTCAGCCAGGGCCAGGTAATTGGAGAAGTATAATGCTAATCCTCTAGTTTCCTTGAAAATATCTGCTGCCAAGTCCAGTGAAGCTATCTCCCACCAAGGCCAAGAACCTCACTCACCAAGTAGGTTTATATTTGCTAGGAAGCATGACAACAATTACGTCCCCTGCAAAATGTTTCTGTCGATCTATTATCTACGAACACTTACGTCAATATTTTTCTTATTTCTGTGCAAATAAATTAAACATATTTAAGTTTACCCTACAAAGAACATTTAAAAATGAGTAATGAATTAAGAATCATAGACCTATATTTTTAGATTATTTCTGATTATTTTCAAAGTAATATCAGTACAGATATTTGTCATTCGATTGTGCCTTATCTGGGTGTTTTTAAATTTTAGGAAACTATTACTCAATTGTTCTTTTTCTCTTTTGCAATGCTTTTGAAAGAAAGTTGCAAGGATATTTATTTTGTAAATTTTCCAACCTCTAAAATATTGAAAGAGGAAAATAAAGCTGACAATATTTATTTGCCTTTGTTCTGAAATTTAAGACTGGCAGTACATATCAAAACAACAGAAAGTGGCAGATAAACTAAAACACACATACATAACCATATAATCAGTTGACAAGGCAGTAGGTAGATTGGGGGGGGTGCCTTGATTTGTGAAAGAGGCAAGGCAGAACCTTGAAAGATAAATATTTATTTAAAAGAAGTTATTTTAAAAATGTAAAAAATGCCAGAGCTAAGACAGGCAAATTCATGTTAGGTTTTGTTCTATAGAATATTGAGATTGAGAATTTGAAGATAAATCACTTAAATTTTTCTTGTTGGAAAAATCTAAACTCTTTTTTGAAAAGCAAGGTCCTTGGAAATGTGAGAGATTGTAGGCTTTATGACAGAGGGTTCAGATGAAGTCGCTCCCTTTTAATGGATGCTGATGCAATAAGAATAGCTATTACCTTTGATTCGTATTTAAATCTCATTCATAAAAAATATCGGTGGATAATGAGGAAAGGTTCTTTCCCATTGCTCTATACCACTTGTAGAGCTTGTTGAAACAGATTTCCGGGCCCAAGATATTATGATTCACTTGGTCTGGGGTGGAGCCCCAAAATATGCATTTCCAACAGGCTCTTTTGAAAACTACTTCTCTCTACAGTCACGAAGAGCACTGACTATTTCTATTGCATAAAATTTCACTTAATTGATGTGGGTGGTTAAGGTGAATCCTGAATACTAAAACCTGCTCACCAACTGTATGATCTTGAGGCAGATTACTTTCTCCTTTTGAGCCTTGGTTTCCTGTTTATTAAAAGAGTGGGTGGGGTTTGGTTGTTTCTAGGTTTTCATGTTGTATTGGTGGAGTGTTGGAGCTGCCTCTGACTGACACACTGGAGCCAATCGTAAAATACTCAAAAATTTTGTGAGTCATTTGTTACAAACTTAGTAGCTTGAAATTGGCCGTAGTGAGAGTATTTATAACCCAAGAATCAGCATATCCTACAAATCAGAGCTTTATTTTAAATTGTATTTTATTGGAAATATGGTTTACGAACACACCACTGATATAGTGTCATATTATGAATTTCTGTGTTTAATATCCATTTCTGCAAAGAATTGCCAGAATTTTATAAATGGAAATTATTACCTAACAGCCTATATTGGCATTTTTAACTCTGGAAAGAGATGTAGTGACACGGAAACATTGTTATTGAGGAAATAAGTTTTGTTAATGTTTCTTACGTGCATTTGAGAAATTTAAAGGATGCTAAGTGTACAGAGGGTAATAGTTACTTGTTTATATTAATATTTTCTAGCTATTAAGATCTGGCATGTATTGTTATTGCAGAAATGTTTGTGGATTCTCCAGTTACCAAAGTTATCTGTACCTGGAATTTATTGCTTAGATTCTTTTTCCTAGAGAATCTCAGACAATTTATGTGATCAGGCAACATAATGTGCTGGAAATAACTGTACACTAAGAGATCTAACTTTCATTCTTGGCTGTTCTTTCAACTGGATCTGTAGCCTTAGACAAATGATTTGTCCCCTTGTAACTCTGGTTTTCCCCATGTATATAATCATGGATTTGAACTCAATAATATTTTATGCTTCTTTCACTCTAAAATTTTACTGTTTGACTGAGAGCCTCATTACTTAGCAACAAGACTTGCACTGGATCACCGTTTATATCTCTGTCCAATCCCCTCATACAGTGTTCGCAGGGCCACAGCCTGCATTGATTCAGCTGCGTGGGTGTGATCTGATGGCTGGGGTTGCCTTTGCTAAGAAACTAAGATAGGTCATTTGTAAAACCCTATTCCCTTTCTTGCACTGTTAGCCTCGTACAGTGCTTGTTACTACTTCACATTAATGGTCTTCTGAAGATTAAAATTAGTTTGCATTCCTATTACTCATCTAACACTTTGAAATAATTTCACCTATAAAACAGACAATATTTGTAGATTTAAATGAACTTTCCATCAGGATCCATTTTACATATTTCTTTCTATGAAATTATAAGTATTTTAAGAGTTAATATTCCTTATAGGAAATTCAATATTTGCTAATATCTATGGTAATAAAATAATAGAAAACAGAGATACACGAAAGAGCATAGACATATTGAATTTTCTGGTATTAGTATACAATATCCATATTAATGCTAATGAACAGTAAGACGATGATATTAAAGAAATAGAAATTGCATTATTTCTTAGTGTTAATGTGAGAGCAGGTTCTTATTAAGGGATTCTATTCACATTTATCTTCAAAGCTTCTATGTTCAGATCACAAGTAAAATCAAAGAAAAGAAGATAAAGCTGAAGAATAATGGACGTGGGGAATGATTCCACTCTATGAAAAAGTCTCTCTAGTTACACCTATATTTTTGATGAATATATTACATTTTGTATATTATAGGAAATACTTTAAAGATTTTGTAATGTCTTTATCTTGAGAAAACTCAAGGAACTTTATTGTATTTTCGATTAAGAAATATTTACAGAGTACCTGCAGCATGCCCATGTGAGGATTTGGTGGTGAGTAAATTTAGACAAAGGAGAATTTATATTCTAGGGAAAATAGACATAAATAATTATATGACTTGATATAAAATTGTAATTAGAAGTGAAAAAAAAGAGAGGAGCATGGTACTAAGGGAGTTTATAATATGAGATTAGATCTAGTTAGGGTGATTAGTAAAGTCATCTCTGAGGAAGTAACAATTGAGCTAAAATCAGAAGGATAAATAAGTTTAAGTGAAAAAGGAAAGGAAGAGCATTCCAGGCAGAGGGAATTTCATGTGTGCAGACTGAATGACTGGAAGGGGCAGGGCAAGGACAAGGGGCTGAGGAAAGGCCGGTGTGGCTGTTGTAGAAACAGGGAGGTGGAGTATGGGGACAAAATGAGCTGCAAAACATGGAGGGACAAGATGATACCTTTGTAGATTTTATTAGGAGCTTTGATTTATACTGAGAGCAATGAAGGAAACCGTTTAATTGTTATAAACAGGAAGGTGACATAATTGGATTTTTTTTTGAAAAGGTAACTCCAGCTGCAGAGTAGAGAGAAAGGATCTCATAAGATCAACGAATAATCAAAGTAGGAATAGTGAAAAGTAAACTGGAAGAAGAATTTGTGTCCAGAGAGGAGGGTGTAAGAATTAATAATTATGGTAGTAGAAAAATTATGTGTGATGAAGGATGTCTTTTGTCATATGCGTCCATTTTTCCATTAAAAACAAGGCCTATAGAGACAATGAAACAAATGAACTTCAAAAGAAATAGCAAAGTATTATAGAATAGAACCCAAATCAGTTGACTTTCAGTTAATCACTTTTTATTGCCCAGTCATGAATAGGTCAGCAATATACTATTAAACATTGAATGGCTATAATATTAAAAGCACTAAAGGTGATATAATGAAAACTAGAACTCCAATTGATTATACAAATATATTGATGGGATGGATTATCACTTGAACACTATGTATGGAACACTCGGATTATATACCCTCTATGCTTATATCAAGAGGAACAAATAGAAGTTGGAGAAGATAGATTTGGTTTAATAAAGTGAGAGAGAGAGCATTACAACATTTTTGGACTAAATAAAATTTTGGTGGTGTAATGATTTTTTTGTACCTTAGGTTACATTTTCTCCTTCAATGAAATTAGTAACTTCTACTTTATTAGGGTGAACATGCCATTGAAATACATTTAAATTGCTCTTAAAAAATAAAATCACATATTTACCATAATGTGTAGAATTTAAAATGGAAAAAAATCATTAATGTGCTTTTATTTTCTACATCTACAACATCTATTATCTAACCATCTTGTGACTTACAATTTTTAATTAATACAACATCTCAGGAAGCCCCAGCCAATTTTCCCTACTTCCATGTCATTAACTAATCTGGAATTACTTAAAATATTGTGAAGAAATAGAGTGATTTGTTTTCCTGTTATAAAGTGAACATGCTGCTGTTAAGGCCCCTTGAAACAGAACGAAGGAGAATGGAGGGAAACTCTTGAGGAGGTGCATGCATATCTCCAATCAGCCCCGGAAGAGCAGGAAAGTCAGCTGCCTGCCCATCACTTTTCTCTGGAGATGTTCTCTTTTCTTCTCCTTGCTCAAGTTATGACATCCTAGCATTTCCCCCTTTACAATAAGATGCTGAATGTCACTTTAACATTTAACAAGAGAGGAGAAACACCCACAATGAAAAGCCAGGGGACCAAAACAGGAGTGTTTGTGCTCAAAAGCTGAAGGCTAATCTCCCCGACTTTTACCCAGCCCTGCTGGGTGTCTCATTATGGTGCACGCGGAACGCTGAATAGTAAGAGCCAGACTCAAGTGCCATCCAGGCTCCGGGTGCAGAGTCCATTATACACAGTGTCAGACAGTTTTGACAAATGCACCGACGCAATCAAACCTTTTATCAATTTAAAAGTAACCTTGTCACAGTAATCTGTCAAACTGTTCAGATACAACTAAAGGAAAACAAGTCATCATGCACTCTGGGGTAACCAAGTAAATAAGAAAAATGTGACTGGAAATTTTTAGAGTTCTTTCTTACTATGTCATTGAAGATTTAAAAGTTCCCTCTATTAAGACCCGAGGAAATTTATTAGTGGCTTTCTTCTGCAAGTCAGACTCAAATTACGCAGCTGCTTTTGAGGTGTCATAAATCTGTGTGGTGGCAGGTGTGAGCAGGAAGTGAATTCTAGAATCCTAGAATCTTTGAACTCTATCTTTGTGTATTTTAAATGAGGGAATGCCTTAAAGTCCCGAACTGGATGTTTTAATTCCTCGAGTCAGCACAGATCTGACACTTGGTTGTATACATACATATAATTAATTTAGTTTCAGGCAAAATTATGTTTGTCAAGAATCTATTGTAAACCAGACATGGTATCTGATTAGTGATTAATAAATAATTGCGATTAATAATGGATTGTTTTATATATATTATTATTTACATAATTAACATTTATTATATATCACACGCCTGTTTTTATATTATCTTAGTTAATGCTCAAAACAACCCTATGAAGTGGGAATAATAATTTCTGAGTAATAGTCAAGTAAATTGAGGTTCAAAAAGGTTAAGGAACCTGTCCATGTTTATATAGCCACAAGTATTCAAAATCTGGATCTCACTTCAAAGCCCTTATTCATAATCATTAAAACATTCATATGGTGAAAACAAGGGTAGCGTAAGTCATGAGTTCTCAAATCCATGACTGCCCATGAAAATCTCTTAGAAAGCTTTAAAAAGTAAGTCTGGACCTTATCCTTCAGGGATAAGGTGATTTAACTAGTATGGAGTCTGCCTGGATATTGGGATTTTTAAAAGTCAACTCAGGTAATTCTTATGTGCAGCAAAGTTTGAGAACTCTTGGAGTTAATGATGCCCACGTGAATTGGAAAACATAATTTAATCTTCTGTTTTAGCTTCTTCCCCCTGATTTTCCTAGGATCTAGCAATTTCATAGGATCTACCAGTTTGCTTTCAATTAACCAGAAGACTTAAAAAATAAATCTTATGCAGAAAGTTTTGGGATGAGTTGTATTTTATGATAACAAAATTGGAATTTTAGATTAGGCACATGAAAACTCAAGCCTGGGAATAGTCCACTACAAGTGTTTTAACAGATGTGCTTGGAAGGATCTTGCTCTCCTTCTTCACATAGTTTTCATAAGTCAAACATTTCTTCAACATTCCCCTTTTTAATAATGTTTGCATTTAGTTGATGATTAAGTTCTATTTTGACTCATGTTATTAAATTTCTATGTATACTTACATTTTTCTTGCTGACTGCAGAATAGTGAACATAGGAGTCTAGTGAGTCCTGAAAATAACTTGCATCTTCCAGCATTGCAGGGGCATCCTGGAAATTGTTGTTTCACTGATTCATTGACCATTCATTCATTATTGTTTTTATTTCTTTGGATGAAGTATGTACTGCTGAATGTTTGTATATCTCATGATCAATTTGAAAACATATTTAAATTGCTGATGGCAATTAATACTTTTTCCTATTTATCCCAGAACAGAGAGGAGAAAAGTAAAAATGAAACCAGTGACAGCACCAGTTAACTTAGTTTACCATGTTGGTGACAGCACAGAAAAGATGGGGATGTAAAAAGAGTTTGGTCAACTCTTTCTGGATGTGCCAAATAAAGGACCAGGACTGGGGGAGAGGTGGAATTCCTAGCAGATATTGTACTGAGTGCCTGAAAATTTGAGGGACGTGTGGCTCAAGGGCAGGACTCTGGCAAGTCCAGATGGCATTCTGGTTTTCAATTTGTCCAGTGATTTTCTAATTGACAAGTACAGTTGACTGTTTTTAGTCCTTGTTTTATTTGATTTCTCTCTTACTTAACCTTGTTGATTCCTCCTTTATTCTCAAAATTTTCTTATTCCATGGCTGCCATATTCCTCTTTCCTCAGCCTACCTTTTGGAGATTCTTCTTCCTAGCTTCTCTTTATCTACCTGCCTCTCGAATATTTTGAAGTTTTCTGGAGGTCGGACCTCTCTTCTCACCCTGCAAATTATCTGCTCTCTTCTACTTAAATAACTTTAGCTATTGTAGTGATTATTAAGTCTGTATCTCCAGCCCATGGAGTCCTTTTTCAGTCCTAGATCCATATGTCATTATTCTGTAGACAATTCCAATTTTGCATCCCAAGAGCTATCAACTCACTGTCAAAAAGAATTATTTCTAGACTTACTCCTTCTTTAATATTCTCTTTCTACATGAATGGTACCATCATCCACCCAGGAGTCTGAATACAAAAATCTTAGGATACTTTTTTCCCCAAGCTATAATCAGTTCCCAAGGTATACAGGTTTCAACTGCTTGCTGTTTATGGTATCCAATATCTCTTCTGGTTCATTGCTGCCATAGTTCATTTGCTCATTTTCAAAAGTGTTTATTGACTGTCATCTATGTACCAAGCATTATAGATATCTTAAGGACTGGCAAGTTTATCCATAGAACTTGCATTATAGTGGAGAGAGACAATACATGAATACATGAATAAACATCAGAATATGTAAATGCCATGAAAAGCAGGTTGCAGGTAATAACTAGGAGGTTATCATAGATTGGGTGTTCTCTTTAATGTGAAATCTCAATTTCGAGAAGGAATAAGGCAGATAATATTTATAGATAAGGGCATTACAGACATGTAAGAGCTTGGATGAAGCCTGAAGGTGGAAATGATCTTGTTATATTCAAGGAACAAAAAGAAGGTCAGGTATTCTTCTGTAAAGAATGGATTTTGTCGGCGTATGAGAGGAGAAGCAAGAAAGTGAGCTAGGATGCCATCGTGGAAGTCCAGGAAGGGGATGGTGATGGCTTGGGGTAGGATCATAGTGGTAGAAGGGGTTAGATGTGATGAATTCAGGATATATTTTGGAGATAGTTTTCATAGAATTTACACATGATTTGTGGAAGGAACAATTCTGGATGGAGAGAAATCAAGAGTTCTCCTCAGTCTTCTTAGTTTTGAGATCCTATTAGACATCTAAAATGAGGCAGTACTCAGTTGGTAGTTTGATACATGACTCTAGTTTTCAAAGTGAAAGTTAGAGTAAAAGATATAAAATGAGAGTCATAGCATTGCAAATGGCTTTTAAACCCATCATGCTAATGCAATAATAATGTGGTATCTAATACGTGTTACACACAATTCTAAGTATTTTGCATGTAAACACTTCATGTTACATGTATAAATTATTCATTTGTACCTCATGCCAATCCCCATTTTATAGGAGAGAAAATAATGACAAGTTAAATGACTTTCCCAAGGTCACACAGCTGGTAATTGGCCATTTCAGGGTTTAATTTAAGAAGTTTGGTTTAAGAGCCCCCTCTCTTAACCTCGATCCCTACATAAGGAGTATATATAAGGAAAACACATGTTTATACAACTCAACATTCTGGGGCTCCGAGAGGACAAGAAGCCAAGAAAGGAGGTTATAAAGGAAAATCAGTGAGGTACAGGAAAACCACGAGTGCAGGAGAGTATCATACTATACAAGCTGAGAGCAGAGTGTATTTCAAGAAGACAGAATGAAGAAACCTGTTGAATACTATTGCAAAATCAAGAAATATACCAACAGAGAAGTTACATTTGGATTCAGCAACTTGCAGGTCATTGGCAAGCCTGACCAGGACAATCTGTACAGGAGTAGAAGCTGAGACCATTTGGAGTGGTCTTTTCTTCAGGGTCACCACTTGAGAATTCTTTCAAGTGGAAATGTTTGGCTCTCTTTTGTGTCCCAGTTATAGGTAAATATTTCCTAACGTTTTTCCCCTGATCTTCTGGTTTACTCTGTCATCATCTCTATCTCTGTCATTATCTCCATTTCTATTTCGCTCTCTCTACTCTGCCACTCTTTCTCTCTTCTCTCCTCTCTTTTTAACCTTCCTCTATCCCCACCAATCTTCACTCCTTCCTTAGCTGAAAACTTTTGAGGACGAGAGATTTAGCCGATTTATTTTTGTACCCCTTGTTCCTAGCACACTGCTAGGTATTTAAGTGGTAACTTACAACTATTTAATGACTGAATAAAGCCCAAATTCATCAGTTGTATAAAAACGATTTTATTGGACTTATGTCATAAAAGTTGTTCTGGAGGAGACTTTGAGTTTATAGTGGGAGATATAGGAAACAGCACTTTATCTTAGACACTGCATCCAACATTGTACCACTAAACTGAAAGAAAAAGAGTTCTGAATATGAAGCTTTTTTATTGTGTAGATCCCAAGGAGAGTTTTGGAGGGAAGCCTCAGGATAACTTGAATCACATGTATTAAAGGAAACAAATAAGGATCGATACTTTGCTTTCTCACTCAATATTGCTGCTCAGGCAAAAAAGTTAACCGCTTATTCTTACCTGAGCTGGAAGGCTTTTATCTGAAAATTGGCAGTACTGTGATCTGTATACATTATTTAATCATATGATTGAGGATAAGTTACAGTTAAAATTATCCTTAAATTTTTAAAAAATGTCCTCTTTTTTCTTTACTTCTTATCTGTTGACATATTCATTGTATCTCTAACACTATAATGTCTCTTGACAAACAACACTTTTATTTTACACAATAAATATGTTTCCAGAATTTTTGTAAATAGATCTTTTTTTGTTTTAGTTTTTAAGTCAACATTATTGAGGAGTAAAATTGAGTACACTCACTCATTTCAATGTAGGATTTTATGACTTTTGACAAATATGTATGCACCTACGGAGTCATCACCAGCAACCAAGTTTAAGATAAAGAATGGACCTTTTTCACTGATTCATGTTTGAACATCACGGGGCAAGCCAGAGGTATAATCTATAGATGACCTGCGTGTCTCAACATGGAACAATGGTGCAATAGCACAGTGAACTCTCTGATGGCTACAATCACCTGAGTGTTTTATTGGAGATTAGGTGTCCTCAGGACACTTCCATGACAACAAACCAGAAAAGGGCTGAAAGCAGTTTAAGTAAGAACTGGAAATGAGGTTATCAGAGAACTGTAAAAAGTTTCTCACATTTCAGCGTTTAAAAGAGGAGTTATTCTTAACGAATGACACCTCTGAGGGAGGGAAATGGGGCATATTTCCAGGGAACGCTCTTATGTCAGGATCATTTGCCCAAGCAGAAAGTGATTTTCTGTGGGCCTTTAAATAAATCATCAGTTCTTGGTTATCCTCCTCTGTGTGTGACTGTTTTTTCTCTAATTCCAAAGCAGAAGGGTAGGATTTATCAGATTATAATTTTAGGCTAATTCTGCATATGAATGCATTTGTATTCATTCCATGTTTGAAGTCCAGTGAAAAGGACAATTATAGTGAGATCTGGCATTTTAATGAGTGTGTTTTACCAGGTATTGTTCCAACCACTTTACAGGTAGAACAATCAACTCTTCCTGGTTTTCCCAGAACTGTCCTTATTTTACCATGAAAGTCATACCTCCTGGGAAACCCTTAGCATCAGGCAAACCAGGGCTCTATTTGTAAGTATTATTTCATATAATTATCGACCCCCTCCATTCCCAATGAGGTGCCATTATTCTCTTTTGCAACTAACAGAACTAAGGCACTGAGAGGTTAAATAATTTGTGGTTTTAATAGCTACAAATGTTTCCTAACAGTGGCTGATTAAGAATTCAAACCCAGGTATTGGAGCCTACTCTCTTAGTCTCTACCTAAATCTTACTACTGGAATAACTTAAGTTGTTGAACTAGATCATATTCACTAGAACTTTGCCTAGAACTTGCATACTTCAGTTCCTGTAGATGTAGGGAGAGAAGAAAAATTATTTACACACCATTTGCTGGTAACACCAAGCCATAATGGAAACTTCAGTCTCAGAAATGCTTTCCAGTGGCTACAAAGAAATGTCTTTCTGAGCCACTACTAGAAAATTAATTATTTACTTGCAAAATTCTGCCAAAACAGCATACCTGTAATTTATAGATGGTCTAGTACCTTGCATGGTAGTTACTTAAGAAATAGAGTTAAATGTCTACTTTAGGGAAAAATCACATCAGTGAAATGTGTTTCATTTGTCTTAATGGTCTTTCTTCTTTTTAAAAAGAGCACGAAAAACTATTCAGATAAATTATGATAAAATATCCGCAAATATGAAATTATGTTTCAAGGAAAGTTACTTTTTCCTTGTTATCAGTGTAATATAAATGCCTTTCAATACAATTTAATTATTTTTGTCACTTACTGCCTGCATAAACAACCAAATGTTCCCAGTAGAGTAGTATACAAATTCTTAGACTTTTGGATTTAGAAAAGCAGTAAAATAACAAAATAAGGAGGGGGTCAACTTGATATTTTCAACTTTTAATTTTATTAATCAATGATTTTAAAACAAAATATCTGCTATTATTTACTAGCCTACAGATCAAATAGCATAAATTCACTATTACTAGCACATTTTTTAAAAGTTCATTTTAACACCAAAAGAGCCATCATCTTACTGTCATGGACAAGAAAGTCAAACTGTATCCCAACATATTTCAAAAATAGAGGTGATGTTGCAAAAAAATTTTGACCACAAGTTTTCATCACCATGTGGTTTTTGGTACCTGTGTGCTATTTGAGATGCTATGTTCAATGCAACATTACATCATGGGGCTTGGTTTTCCAACTTGCTCCAGAGGTTTTTTTTTTTTTTTTTTTTACCACAGTCATTTTAGAATTCCAATTTCACATCTGTGTGTTCACAGAACTGGGAGCAACATATTTCATGCTATTTCACTCAATTGATAGTTTTCTGGGAGAACTGAGAAAAGCAGAGGAACCACAGTCCCCAGCCAGAGCCAAGAAGGAAGCAAGCTGCAACAGGCCTAACATCTGTCTACTGTGCCCAAGGGAAGAGGGATTCTCAGCTCCGGAGTACTTACCCCTCATTCAGAGCTTCTAACTGGCCAACAAGTTGCAAGGATGGAATGTATTTGAAAGGTATACACTGGGTCAGGGAAAATGTTGGCAAGGATTGGCCACTAGTGCATTGGCTGGGAATTAGGAGATTTGAAGTCTCTTCCCAGCTCAGCTACCAAAGAGCTCCATGGCCTTGGCAAGTTCCTTTTGCCTGTGTAAGCCTCAGTTGCCCCTGTGATTTTATGACCTTCCAGTCTCCTTTCATTACTCAACACACAACTGTTTGATTTCCAATTCTCTGAAATCCCAGCTTTCTGCTAATGAACAGTGTTCACTGAAGTATTAATCAGTCTGAGTTAGTAGATTTGTCTTTTCAAGCACAGCATTAAGTTTTGTCTGGATTTTCATCATAGCAGTTTCACCTAAATTTAAAATCCTATGTTGCACAGAACTGCTTGGTGTTGGTGCTAATTGCTAAAACATTGAAATTACTGCAAATATATTACTCATCTTTTGTTCCTGAATGCCTCGTTCATAGAGGTAACTTTGAAACCCAATGAAAGGTAGATGCCCTATGACTAAATCGTGGTGGTAAATAGAAAACAAACAAAAAGCATCAGGTTATGAAGGAATAAAGAAAGCATATACTTAATGTACCAAAAACAGTGGGGCAGATTGCAAACCTTTGGTTAGTTTTCCAAAGCAAGTATTATGTCCAGTACCCATCAGTACATACCCACCCCTGAACGTGCACACACAGTGTCAACATGCTTGTTAACACTTTCATATTTGGAAACTATAATTTCCCTGGGGGTAGGAATAGTGTCTTCATCCGTGTCTCCCCAACGTTTAACTCAATGCTTGCCACATATCTGGTGCCCAGTAATAACTTCTGTTAAGAAATGTTATTAACTATTAGAACTCATTTCTAGGTCCTATGGATGCTTTTTATATCTTAAACTTTTATCATTTTGTCCCTTAGGAAAGAGTGGGAAGAAAGTGCATTCCATAGAACCAAAACTTCACAGAGTAAATAATTTGTGTTAACGTCTTTTTGTATGTTAAAATTATAAGACCAACATTTTATAACTTCAAAATACTGAGCCAGATAGTTGGAGGGGTGTAGATGATGGAGAAGAAGTGAAGAAGAAAGAAATGATTACAGGATATTGTCTTAGACACTTGCGAAAATCAGTGCCACCTCCCCTCTCTGGACATTTTTTTCCCCAATCTTTTTCTAATTGTTTTTTTTTTTTAGTAGAGATGGGGGTCTCACTCTTGCCCAAGCTGGTCTTGAACTCCTGACCTCAAGGGATCCTCTAGCCTCCCAGAGTGTTAGAATTACAGGTGTGAGCCACCACACCCAGCCCTCTGGGCTTTTTAAAATAAAGGTAGTAAAGTTGAGAGTTGGGGATATCAGGAAAGAGTTAACAGACAGAAGACCCTTCTCCACCAGCATTTTAGTCTCTCCCCAATATAGAATTAAATAATATTCAATATTACCTACAGTGGCCTCGACCTTCTTCTTATGAGGATTTTTGGTTTTGTTTGCTTCGGATAGTAAAGCAGATCAAGACCCCTCACTTTTTGAGAGGGCAGGCATGGCAGGTTTTGCCCTAAACTTCTGAAGAAGGAAGAATGCTGGAATTCTGTTTTCTTTTTTCCCCCTTGGATCAGAACTATTTGGCAGTGTGCTCATTCGTTTATGCTTATGTTGCCCCATTTAAGATGGGTTAATGGACAGGTGCCTGTCTGATCTTTACTGGCCAGGTTAGACAGTAAATATGCAACTGTGTTTTAATAAAGTTTATCCCTGGGACTCTACAAGCATACTACATTCATGTTGCTGCAGCATATTCTACGTAAATTATGTGAACAAATCATGGTGTCACTCAAGCATGATGACACAATTTTCTAATCCTTTTTGTTCCCCCTGAAAAAAGGGGGAAAAAGATATAATTGCATAGAGAGTGTTATGAGGAATATTTTGGGTAAACAAAAACAAATTGGGTCACAATACTTTCAGAGCAGGTGTTTTCTCAGATCTAGATGTGCTTGTTGTATTTGCAGGATGTCAAATACATTTAAGCGTGACTCCAGATACAGGGATTTTCCTCTGTGAGAAGCTCATAGTCTTTATCTGTGATATGTATTATATTTAGCTCCCTTATAGAAAATGTCCCTCCTAGTTGAGACTTAAATTATTTACCTCTCTGTTTTACCTCTCATTTTCAACTGCCCTCAGGGGTGTGTGGGTCAGTTTTAAACAAAGTATTGATAGGCTTTCTTGACATCTGGAACAATGGAAACAAAATATGACATAAGCCATGGTTTATTAGCTGCCTCCTGTTTTTGGAGCCCCAGACATGGAGCTAATTATAGACATTATCATATATTTCACTCTGTGATCTAGTATCAACAAATTTGTGCAAAATCTATACCAAAGACAAGATTTCTTGAGATAGCTAGCAAAATAGAGCTTTATGATTCTAAATGTCAACCTGATGAACAATGACGTTATTCTGACACCTAGAATGCCCATGAGCCAGCATTAGTAATACAATGAAGGAATACACTTCAAGTGTTGTTCACTAATTTTTTGTGTGTGAAGAATTGAAACAAGCCCAGGAAAGCCACGGAAAAGAAACAGTTTAAGCTATTGAGCTATAGAAATTAGTCGTCATTAATGTCCCACCAAATTATCTGACCTTTGTTTACTTGATTTTATGTAGGGGACCTAAGTTATGGTTTATGAAAACAGGTAGTAAACATGCAATGAAATAGAAAGAAACATGTATTGGCACTATCCTTCTTGAGTAGCTCAAACTAGGAATTTGATATTAAACAGAAGAAATTGAGGTAAATCTGTGTTCTCAACTGGTGTCTAAGAAGCTACTAAAATTTTATGAAATATTTTGAAAGTATGCTTGAATGTACATCTTTAAGAGTCATGGTTACATAGCCTGAAAATGTTTTAAAAATTGGTACAAATTTTAGTGGATTCTGGATGTACAGGAACCCAATACTTATAATCTTGCTATTAATATGTTTATAAATGGAAGAAAATCTACATATTCATCGAATTTACACTGAAAGTTCTCTGAATCCCCACAGCTTCTCCTGCGTGCTAAGACAAAAGTCACAGGGACAAGGGTAGCTGTATCTGGGACCAAATTTAACTAATCTCAAATGTTTTACTTTGAACCCATTTGGAAGATATGTTTTAGTCTGCAGCATTGCTTTTTAGCCATTTTCTCTGGAATGCTTTTAGTCCCTTTAGGCAAAGAACACTGGGACTTAAAGCTTCCACAGGAAGTGGATACTGCTGGATTAGATTTTAGACAGGGAAGTGCTCTATATCTCTGGTTTGGCACAGCCTAGTGAAAATTGTTGAACTACAGCATTTCAGACGTGGTGCCAGCCTAATGGCTAAATGCCAAGATTGCTATTTGGCAACAAGCAGCCAGACAAGCAGCTGGTTATTGCAGCGAATCTGAGCAGTGTGCTTGGGTCTACATCTCTGTTGCCAGATCCTCCAACCCAGTTAGCAACAGAACCCTTGAGGCTTTTTCTGGCACTGTTCTCTTCCCGCCTCGTGGTCGACTTTGCCCTGGCAAGGGTGGTCTCCAGCAGGTTGTCCTGCCTGAATCCTGAGCTGTGGCTTCTGGCTGGAATAGGATGCTTGTAGACCACCTAAAGCTGAGAGAATACTTGGCAGCCATGACTGACACTGCGGGGGCCCTGGCCAGAGCACGCTTGCACTAGAGGCTGGCTGGAAGAGGGCAGAATCAATATAAGCTGCTGGCATCCCACTCCAGCCAGGGGCGAAGAAGTGACAGCCTGCTGGTGTCTGCCTTTGGCCCTCCTGGCATCTATTTCGCACTGCTCTTTGTGAAAAGTGCTAAGACTGAGGGGCCTGGTGAGCAAACTTGTCAAGAGGAAATGAGCTGGGTGAGGTGAGGGAAGAGAAACTGGGCCAGGAGATATAGCCATAATCACTGAGTATAATGATAGTAGCAATGGGTGAGCAAGGTCTTACTAAATTTTCTCTGTGTCTCAGAAGTGGAAAAAATTCCTTCACTAGGCATTTTAACTCCCCTTTTCTGCCAGAACTTCTGGACCTTGAGAATAATTTGATGTTAGGCTTTTGGAAGGGAGAGAGCACAGCTTTCCTGGAGGCTCAGGCTCTCCGTAGGTATTCCCCTCCTGGGTCTGGCACCATCTGCAAGTTTGCTGTGGCTGCTGATGAATTTAAACTGAGTTAGCAGGAGTTGGGCACAGCATATTTGGAAAGCACTCATCTCTCTTCTTTTGTTGGGGTGGGAGTGAGGAGAAGGGACTCTGGCAAGATTAGTTTCCCACTGTTCTTTAACAGACACCATAATACAGTTTTCAGCTCTGTGCCCTCCATGTTTTTTCCCTGGAACTTAGAGAGCTATTCAGAATGGTTCAAAATGAAGTCTGACAATTTGAACATAGCCATCGGGTAATTCTCAGCATCCTTGAAAGGATGCCTGTAATTTCTCCTGGGGAAAGTTGAAGTATACTACAATGGTGGATCTATTAAAAATATTGGCACGGAGGAATAAGGACTCTATTGTCTTTAATTGCTGGGATTCCAGCCTCATCACACAGGACAAGCACCAACAGGGTGCTTTCTATGAAACCTGTCTTTTATTCCTAATATGTGATTACTTTCTGGAACTAGGTATATGACTAGCATGTCTATCACTTAATGTAGACGAAGTAAATAGAATGAGAATGCAGTTTCAATGTTAATCTGCAATTGTAAATTCTTTTTTCTTCTTTTGATCAGATACGCCGACATTCTTTTACTTACTTGGTCATTTATGTTTAAAACTTTATTGTGGTAACCCACCATGTACAACAACTCTAAGGGCTTTGTATGTCACAGACAAAGAAGACTCTCATATATGGTTTTCAGAAAAAAAATACTAGCATTTTAACTAATCAATATTTCAGTCATAAATAATTTCACAATGTTATATCTAAGTGCTTTTTTAATGAGGCAGTATGTTTCAATTATCAAAGTAACAGATTAGTGTTTGGCATTTTTGTTCATGATGTCGTAGTTAGATCATTTGTGTTTGAGCCTTCATTTACTTCATCCCCTCCCTCGTGTCTGCTGAGCACGCACTCGTACCTAAGAAACCAACTCAAATGCTTTGCTTAATGCACTCCACGTTCTTGCTCCCGTTTTGGCAGAATCGTTTGGCACAACGTACATCTGCGTTCCCATTTCCTTTTATCTGTATCTTGATTACCATACTTTTCACCCTGTGTTCTAGTTCATTTTTACCTATTCATCTCTTCTGCTGGACTGTGAGCACTCTGAAAGCAGGAATTGTGATCTTATGCATATTTGTGTACATTATAATTTCAGTGAAATTAAATTGTATAGTGAAGTGAGATTAACACCAATTACAGCAAGAACATTTTAGTTTCCAAGTACAGAGGTAGAGCTGATTCTTGTTATTCACAGAAGTTATTTCTATGATGTTGTCACGAACACTGAATTAGCAGATACTGAACCAAAGCTCCTATGGAAAATGTAGGGTTAGATTCTTTTGAGCTTCTGGTCACCACATTTTTATCAACCAGTCAATTCATAACTTTGTTCTATGTGTGTTTATGCTTAAAGACACCTACTTAATATATATCGTTTTATTCATAATATTGCACTCAAGGCCAATAGCACTATAACTCATGCCTAAATGAAGGTTATCTAATACATGAATTTTCTCTAAGGCATGTCATAGTCTTCTTGTGCTTAGGAACACTAGAGAACACTTTACCACTACATTAGGGGATGATTTTTAAACAGAAAAATCACCCAGAAAAGCACAAAATGTGAAAAACGTGGCATTAAATAGACCCCCAAAAGGACACTTGTTTACAGTAGGAGAGCTGAAACAAGAAGACGGATCATGGCCTTGTTCTACCTCAGCTGGGAATGTGCGTGTCAGGTCAAATTTTTCACCGCATTACACGTGTCTGCAGAGGACCTCAAAACTGCTGTGAGTACTGTTTTGGGGATGACAAATAAATTTTAGCAAGTAGGCAAATTTGCAAATACAGAATCAGTGAATAATGAGGATCACCTATATTATGTATCACTAATATTTAATGTGATAGTCAGCATTTCATTTAATCCAAATTGGGTGTGTGGTGGGTATAGAGAACTTACTTTCTGTGGAGTATATTATAACTAGTGATTAAGAAATTCTCATTTGAAGTAGGTTTTATTTTAAAATGATGTGATATCCAAAGCACTCCTTATTTATCTTGATTATTTAATTCAGAAAAGTGAGACAATTTAAAAACATGTGTTCTTCAGAAGATACTCCACCCCCTCTATAATTTGCTCTAATATAGAAGTTAATGCAATATTATTCTAAAAATAAAGTATAATATGCATAAAGGTACATCCTGAGCACAAATATCTGCAAAATGGATTTGCCGTAGCAGTGATGAGCTTGACTCAGAATAGAATATGGATATGCATGTATTATTGATGATAATTCACTCTGAGGAACTTTCTTCTACAATTTATCCAATCCACTATGTACCACGGGATATGTTATAAGCATATTTTTATTCATCCTATGTGGGATCATGAACAATACCAGAAAGATGCATTCATTAAGACTCATAGGAAGGTAATGGCCATTTTCACAGTAATAGATTTTTCCTAATAGAAAAAAAAATGGGTATTAGTCTTCCAAGATATTATTCAAATATGCATGTATACATGAGTATTTGAGGAAATCCAAAATGTTAAACTCTGTCATCTTTAAGTAAATGTGTTCAATTTATTCATCAAGTGTTTGTGTATGAAGGTGATATAAAAAATACATGGCAAGGCATAGATCCTGACAATACAAGGGTGAAGGAAGGCATAGCAAAGGAATTAAATAAGCCTATAATTAACTTTCACATGAAGGTGATGGGCATTACATATTGCGATAGAGATGTCATCAGAATGAGAAGATCTGGAAAGGATCTTTTGAGATGGTCCTTGAAGGGCAGGTTGCATTAGGCTGAGGCACAGGGAAAAGCATGAACAGGGGACAGCACAGGGCTTGCTCAGGGTTGCTTCAGCTCAGATAGAACAGTGTGTGTGGAGCGTGTGGCATGAGTTGGCGTAGGGTTAGGTTTGACTCACTCGAATTGGCAATGGTAGACACCTTTGACTCCTCCCTCCTTCTCCATCTCCACGGGCTATCAGTTACCAAGTCCTATGTCTATCTCCTGGATTTCTCCTGACTCTGTACATCCTTTGCTCTTCATCCTCCCTACTACCACCTTCATCCTGGTCCCTGCTATCTCTTACTGCAAAGGCCTCTTAACTGTTCTCCTGTCTCTATTAAAGGCCCTTTAATCTATTCCCCCCCTTTGCAAGTGGAACTAACTTGCCTTTGTGTCAACCAAGTAATGTTACCTCTAATCCCAGAGCCCTTTAAGGATTCTCCGTTGTCCTTGCATGCTATAAAGATAACTCAGGGTCAGGTAGGTTTCCTACTTTCATCTCCAACCTCACCTTTTACCATTTCTCACTTTGCACTTCCTAATCAACATTAAGAAACTCACCTCAATTCCCTATAATTGCCTCGTTGTCTTTTATACATGTGGTTCCCTCTGCCTAGAACATCCTCCCTTTCCCACCACCCTCCTACCTAAGTAATTCCTGCTTATCTGTTCAGAGATCAACCTACATGCCAATTCCTTTAGGAAGTCCATCCTGACTCCTAGATTAGATGAGATGGCCTTCCAAATTTCTCACATAGTATACCCTATGCTTAGCCCATATAGAATTAATCCAAGTGCATTATAATTACATCTTAAATTGTTGGCTCCCCTCCAACCAGATTGTAAATTCCTTGCAGACAAGGACTACATCTTATTTGTCCTTGCATATTTTCCAGTATAAATTGAAATAGCACAAAGACAGGCACACAGGCTAGTGAAGATTTTTGGTGGAAGATAGTGCTAAAAATAGATATACATTATTTTTGTCAGAGATACACATTATTTATCTATATATTATTACTTATCTATACACAGATGGTTCATGATGACTAATGGTTAATTCTTTAAATTAGATGGGAATTACAATTCTCTCTTGGTATCCAGAGGGCATTGGTTCCAGGACTCCACAAGAATACCAAATTCTGATAATGCTCAAGTCCCTTATATGCAATTGTGTAATATTTGCATATAACTCACATACATACCCTGCATACTTTGAATCATTTCTAGATTACTTGAAAGGCAGCTATGCTCACCACTATACCACCAACGCACTTCATCTCTAGATTACTTATAATACCTAACACAATGTAAATGCTATATTTTTAAAAATTGTATTATTTTTATTGTCATATTGGGTTTTTTATTGTTTTGGGTTCTTTCCTGAATATTTTAAATTTATGGTTGGTTGAATCTGGGGATAGGATATGGAGGGCTGACTACATGTAAAAGGCCTACTAAAAATCTTGACAGGACAAATGGAAGAGCATTTAAATTATTTCTCAAAGCACACACATTGAGTATTGCAAATTATCTATAATGCTTTTGAGTACTCAGGTGGAAACAGGATAAATATTACCACCATACTTTCAGCTAAGCATTTCACACTGTATAATTTATTACAAACATTTAGGGCTATGTTTTCTTTTATTCAATGTATCTAATGTTTTTCTCTACAATTAATCAATTTTCCTATTACATCATGGTGTGAGAAAGCCTGGGTGGGAAAATGAACAATGTAACAGCAATAGGAGATCTTGTTCTGACTCTGTTACCTGGGGTAAATTAATCTGACTCTCTGCTGAAGGAGCTGCTGGGATGAGCCAATGAGAACTTGCAAAGGTCATTTGTTCCTGCAGACAAGTGTGTTATTAACACCATATTATGTGCAGGGCACTTTCCAAGGTCCATTGATAAACACACATCATCTTTTCTTAATTATCATTAAGAAGTAAATTGACAAGATTCGTTTACTTGATTTAAAACTTTACCCTCTCCCCCGTGGTTTTACAGTCCAATAGCATCTGATGTCATGATAAACTATTAGAGATGAGGGTATTCCTCATCCAAGAGAAATTGACTAGAGTTTAAAAATTTGATTTGTATTCTCTTTTTGTTCCATATCATCAGCTGAGCAATTCCATAAGCATCTAAAAATCATCTAAAAAATAAAGAATGGCATTATTTATTATCTACCTGTTTAAGATGTCATAAAGATAAATTATACTCTTCTTATAAACTGTCTTGTAATTCCTAAGCATGGGTGCTTATCATTATGAGAAATATTTATTCATTCAGTCTTTCACTTATTTAGCAAACTCTTACTAATTGCCAACTCTGTTGAAGCCTGTGATAGGTGCTGGAAATATTAATAAAAAGTGATTATAACAAAGACCCAGCCCATAAGGACCTTAGAGGTGAGTTGGAGGAGAATAAAGGGAATGAAATAATTGCAGTAGTGTGCTCACTGCAAGCTCATGGTCTCTGACTTAAAACATTTCTGCTTTAGATGCATTTCTGTAATACAGGTGCTTTGAGCCTGTAGAGAATTTAGACCAGAAATATGCTCATGTGAAGCAAGAATTCAGAATTGAGGGAACCACAGAATTCTAGGATTAGAGTGGGCATTGAAACACATCGAGTCCAAACTGTTTTCTAAAGCTTGAGTTTACATTTAAAACTCAAGTGCCAAGTGGCCCACTGGCTTGGCTTGAACACTTCTAATAAGACGTACTCCCCACTGCTTGATGTATTTCTTGTTACCCTTGATGAACTTTTGTTGTCTATGAAGTATTTTCTTGTAATGAGTCAAAATACATGTTGCCATGCAGAACAAAGCTAATTCTTCCTCAGCATAACAGACTCGCAAATATAACAAGGTAATTGTCAGCGACCTTGAGTCTTTTCTACAGGCTGAATAAAATCGATGCACCATTGGCAGAAGTGTGTTCACAATCCAAAATCTTTTCTGAATATACACAACAGAATAGAGTTTTTTCAGTGTACCAGTTGCAATCAGTGGGTGATGAGATCAGTCCAGTGGATAAGATTTAAAATAAAATACAAGATATCTGTGTGTTTTACACATAGTAAATGTAAGTATTGTTTCGTGATATGTTTGTTTCAGGTGTGTGTGTTCATGTCTGTTTGTGTTTCTGTGTATACTGACTCCCAAAGTAAAATTTATTTCCCAATATGGGTCATAATAAATAAAGTAAAATAAAATAAGATACTACTTGCATGTCTCCACTGGTGATTTCACATACCCTGTACCTAAATAGGTGCTTCTCAAATGAATGGCAGGGTGCATGAGAATCACCTGGACAGTTTGTTAAAAATGAAAAACGAATCTGTGTCCCATTTCCCTTCCCTGTCCTCCAGGTTCTGATTCAGAATTTCTGGGGTGGGGTCTATGAATTGCAATTCTAATAAGCCCCTGAGTTCTGCTGATAGTGATCCGTGGAGGCCACTGTCCTAAATGACACACAATCAGCTTACCTAAGAGCCAAGCGAGGACAGGAGTGTCAATCCACATAGCAAATGTTTAGTAATGCTTTGGTTAGTAAATTCATTAGTAATGCTTAATTTCTTTTATATTTTTAAATCAAACTAAATACAAATAGAAATTTTAATAATCCTCTTCACAGTCCAGTTTGGAGACAGATGGAGACTTGGGAACAGTGCTAGAAGGGGAGACCAGGGTTAGAAATACAGACATAGGAAGGACTCGCAGAAGACAGTGTCTGATTCGCAGGAGTTACTCATTTGCAATATTTAATGACCTTGGAGAGGGTCTGACTCATCTTAGTTTTCTGATATGTTCCCTGAATTGTCCTTAATTTGGGGGACAGCTTATACAAAGCAATCTGTTTTCTTTTATAGTATCGCCTTCAATTTCATCTAACTTCTGTAGTCCAAAACTGACTTTCCCTAACAGAAAGTTCCTATGCAAAATAGCACACAAACTGCACTATTTGTCATTTCCCAACTTGACACTTCAAGTCCCAAGTCCTGCCTTGATTTTCTCATTTTGTTGTTGTTATAACTTAACATTTAGTTTTCTCCCCTTCTTCCATTCTTGTGCACCTTGTTTTGTCTTAGAATCATCCAAAAGCTGTTTTTGAGGAGACTTTCATTGTGTAATATGCTTGCAGTTTTGAAGGATTCCCCCATCCTATTAAGCTCTTTGCTTTTAGAGACGCATGCCTTGGTCCCTTACTATGCTATAGTCCCTCTTTCCAGGACTGTTCTGTTGTGCAGACAACAGCAAAATGACATCCCTAGTTTCATGCAATTCCAAAAACTCTTTACAAACTGTAACAAATGCAGAAAGAAGCTGATATACACAGATTGGAAAGGTCTACATCTTGGTAATATTGCAGTATCGCATAGGACTAAACTCATGAAATATGTGTAGAGGAGTAGGGAGTATTTTTCTACTCTGTGGGATATTGATGAACTTTTAATATTTTGAAGTACAGCAAGAGGAAGTCTAAACACGTAAAGGGAGTCTAAACTTTTGAGTTCAAACCTGCCACTCGTTAGCCTTATAAATTTTAGGGAAGTTACTTAATTTTCTGAGTCTCTATTTCTTTCTCCTTAAAATGGGGTGATAATACATCATGAGATTGAGTGATTTAAATGCATGATAAAATATAAAGAATTACGCTCACGGAAGGTTTTATACTAATTACCACTGTTCATTTGATTCCTGAATTACAGCTCCCTTTGTTAGGCTAAATCCCATTTCTCTACAGAGACTTTCTCAATGTTATTAACATCAGCTTCAGGCTGCATGCCTCCTTTTAGGAGGGGCTGTCTTTAATCCGTGCCATTTATTCATTTCATCTTGTTGTCAATTCCAAATATTTAATGATAAATCACTCCTGCTTTCTAGCCTATACACTATCATATATCACCTCCTAATTGGATGGCATATCATATTCTCATTTATTTCTGTTGTCCATTTGTTAAGCTTTCTGGGCAGTCTAGGCTAAATTGTTGGCAGCTGCGTGGCCTTGGACTTAGAGCTGCTCCTTCTCAGTTTTCTTGATTGCTTCTTAAATGTCGGTTCTGGGATAATGCTACCTACTCTCTCTGCTTTTCCTGATGTCACCCAGCCCTTAGAATGCATATAACACTTACTTTTCCCTTGCTTCTCCTTTTTTTTTTTTTTTTACAGTATCAATGAAGCTATTTTTGATGTGTGCCTAAATGTATACTCATAGATTGCTACCACAGCTGGGTTGTTGAGAATGATAACTTCATAACCTAGAGGGATATAATTTGCCTATTAGAGCTCTTTAAATATTATTTTTTGCTAAGAAACACAAAATTTACTTTAGAAAACTGACTGGAATTGAAAAATTAAACCTATTTTTCAGATAGCTACAGATTTTTAGATACAGAACTCAGTCATTTCTTCAACAAATTTCTATTAAATGTTTATTATATGACTGGTGCTGTGTTAGGTATTGGGAAATCTAGGGAAAACAGTACAGTTATGATGATGTCCTTATGAATTTTTAAATCTGATTAAGGGAGTTGGACATGGAACTACTTAATGCTGTGGAAAAAAAGTCCAGGTATTCTGAGAGTATATTTTAAAGCAACCTGATTTAAGCTGAAGAGGAGGGGAACCTCAGGGAAAGGCTTCCATGACAAGGTAATATTTAGACAATATGTGTCTCCAGAGCTTACATGTAGCACAATCACATATGTGTTAATATTTGACCTATTTTTAGGTAAATGTTTGGGCATTGTTGTTGCTCAGATAAAGGATCAATGAGTACATGTACCTATATTAATATAACTTTAGATTAGCAACGAAAAACGGTGAATTTGTACTTCACAACCCTACCCTAATAGGAAATACCGTTCTAACATTTGGCTTAAATATGTATGAGTCTAGCTTTTGAGATGGCTGAGGTCAATGCGTTGAAATCCAGAGCTATGTGTATGGCTCGTGACTCATTCTTCATAGACAAGGTGTGTTTCTTCCCAGGCCTGGGATCCCCTTGCTCCCTTTCCAGCTGTGCCTGGTCCTGTTAGCATCATTGCTCTTGGGGTTCTTTGGTTACAAAAAAAATACAGGGCCACTTGTTAAAATATCAAAATTTAGATATTATGTATTTGTGATTAGTTAGAAAACAATGCAAAGTAGTAGTGCAGTCCAGGTGACATGAGTGGAGTGGACATCCTCATTGCTTAGAAATGCACTGCAGTGGGCACCCTGTGTATATCCCCCTCCCTTGCTCTCCAACCTAACCCCACAGTATACACTGCACTGACCTATCTTGCGGAGCTTAGATAAACAAAATAAAAAAAGATAGAGTGTTGTCCTGTTGACTTATCTGTTTTTGGGTGACTGGATGCTGCTCTGCCTTACAGTCCGTATATCAAGGTATGAGTCTTAGTTGGCAGCCGCCTAGGTCCAATCAGACATTTTCTACACAATGCGTAATTAAGGTCTTTGAGACTTTCAAGATCTATAATGATCTTGTTTCTCCTTGAGCATCTGCGACCCCTAACTTGTGTGAATGTTGACCACAATTCAGTGGAAAATCAGCCTTACCGCTACCCAGGGCTCTAAGGGTCTCTAAAATACAAAGAAACATAAGAAGATTGTAAAAACTATGATAAGTCGGTAGTTGCAGCTGGTGAGGATGGGAGGTAGGAAATGAGGCCCTGAAGGGTCTTGAGAAACAATAGGTTGTTTCTAAACCACCTTCTAAGATAGGTGAATGGCCAACTGCAGGGCATTTATTTTGGTACGAGATTGTCAAAAGAGTCAAGACAGCAGAGGTTAGAATGAGAGTAACTCTCCTTCTTTGCCCTCCAGTATCCAAAGTATCTCCTTTAAAATATCAAATTTGAGTTTGAAGGGGACCAGATTATTAGCCAACTAGGGCTTTCAAATGTGTTGTTCAAGCCATAGTTATTCTCAGGTAAATTAGAAACAATTTAAACCCAGGACCTTGTCTTGAAATCTTTTTTTTTTTTTTTTTAATTTTCTGTGGCACCTGGTATACTTAACAGGTAACAAAGAAACATTTGGCTGATGGATTGAACTCTCTGTGACTGTCAGAGGCCACAAGCTATTGATGGACATCATAGATTCAATGTTGTTCATCCCAGGGTAAAAAAATGCAAATCTCAGAGACTCAGCTCAAGTGCTACTGTCTCTGGGAAGCCTTTGGGACTTGCCTTCCTCTGTCCATTCCCACCGTATTCCTAGCTTCCCACATAAATATATCCGTACCTGCCTTTGTCCCCTTGTGATGTCTCGTCCTGTGTCCTTCAATCACAGCCACTCAGTACCACTAACACCATATTGGACTGATTTATTTTCATGTCTGTGAGCCTATACTGGTCCATAAGCATTTGGGGGACAGAACTCACATATAATTCATCTCTGTATTCAAAGGACAATGATTTGAACATGGAAGGTGCCAGATATATATAGGCATAAAATACAGAAATGAATAGTAAATAATAAACATGACAGTGATAAACCCATTCATGTACTTATCTAACTCAATGTTATTTCTCTGAAAGAATGCGCAGGGTCCACAATGAATGACGAAGATAACACACGAGGTTTTAAAGATAGGGAGTGGAAAATGTGAATCTGGCTGTTTTATTTATTTTTTTTCTATGTTCTGAAAAGCCACAGCAGAAGTCACGTGAATAAAATGTCAGTGAATGGATTTATTGTAGTTAACTGTGCCAGCTTCTTGGTGTAATGCTTGGGCATTGTAGTTAGGCAATACATTTTAATGACTCTTTCTAGCCTACAACAGTATATTTAGGGATGGGAACACTACAGCACTTAAATGATTAATAATAAATAATTAATATGTTCCTCCAGAGAAATGGCTTCTATTATGTCTGGTCTATTAGGTGGTCTCTATTTATTTTTTTAAAAGGCTTTATGATTTGGGACCAAAATAAAAGGGAATGTGCATTTCCTTTGAAACATTATTTTTTCCCATTGACATGTAGTGAGCCCTTTGAGCCTGGAGGCCTTTCAGAAACACATACTTTGTAATTGTAAGCTCAGGCAATCTATATGGTGAAAAATCCTTTTAACTGGAATACTTTATGTAAAGTCCTAAAGAAGGTGTTTTCAAAGACAGAAATTGTTGCTAGTCAGAAGGTTTATTTTTCCAAAGCAATGAATCCATATCATTGACTTGAAGGATATCTTACCTGTGTAATTTGTTATTTTATTTTCTTAAATTCCATCCTGATTTGGGTCTGGGCATATTATGGTGGAATGGACTAGGAGAGAAAAATCGGTCCTTCTCGTTTGCCCTGGGCCATCTAAACAGCTGTGTAAGCAGCAGGTCCTGGAAATACTGGGCTCACGATTTTTGGATGTGATTCAGGTATCAGCGTGACTCCACCGCGGGATCTCACTCACTGCCTGTAGCTGTTTCTTTGTGGTCATTCTGGAAGTCAAAATTCAATATGAATGCCTCGTGAGAAATGCTTTTAATGAACTATAAAAATCAGTAATCTGAAGAGAAGGTCATTTCTGATACAGTGATTATACTCATTTCTGCACACCAATGCCAATTAAAGATTATAGATATGTAGCAAGCAGGAGACACACACTGTTGCAATGGCAGCTGAATTATGGCAACTGACAAAGCACATACCTGGAAGTGGGTGATTTCTCTGTGAAAGCAGAGTTCAACCTCCTGTGCTTCACACTCTCAAGTGCCCTCTCTATGAACTCTTCAACATGCTTTAATTTTTAAAAAAATAATTCAAATTCACAGACCTAGTGATTGTTTATCTTTTTTTTACTCCTTTGGAAGATTAAATATTTAAGTGTTTTTTTTTAGATCACGCATTTGTGCAGCTTTTGAATTCTTTTGAAATGAAATTGTTCTTAATGAAACATCTAAAAACATGAACAAACACTGAAGAAGCAGAGTTCCCCAGAATAATGATGCTATTGTTAAATGATTGAATAGTTGGGAGATTAATATCATGGTGTGCTGGCATGTTGGTTAATTCTAGACATAATTTAACAGTAAAACCTACTTCAGAAAGCAGGAGGCTGAACGGCATGTCAGACACAAGGCACCCACACATACAGCTCAACACAATAAAAAATTAAGCACTGTTTATATACAGACATGGCTGGCCTTATTTTTTCTTAATCTGTGATTTAGGTAATAATTGCACTGTAATTTTAACTCTCTGTGTAGTTTGAATGTTTGCTTAATTGTTTTATTACCATTGTATTCACTGACACTAATACAGGGTGCCAGTAAAATTTGGCTCTGTGTCCCTAAGTCTTTATTTACATAAGATTGGCATTGATTTAGTCTTGATAACACATATCCCATTTCTACTAGATTACTCTAAAATTGTTTGACCAAAGGCTATGGGGAAATTTGAGGCCAAATGAAAACATATAATTAAATTCGTGAAGAGTTCTCACATTTTCTAAGCTAGGTTTTTCTTCTCCTTGCATATTTTACAAAATTCTCCATATGATACCAAAGTGCTTTTTGCTCAAATTGTGGCATGCCATGAAATGTCTGCATTAGTTATAGATTATGTGAACATGTCAGCTGAAAGCTTTACAAAATCTTGCAAAAGGGAAAGAGAACAAGAGCTTCATGTAAAGTTCAAATGTACCTTTTAGCTACTTCAGTTATAGCAAATGCAGAGTTTTACTAACTTGAAAAGTTATCTTGACTCTTTCTACAAAATTAATTTCTTCTAGCTCCCAGGTTCAACAAAAGTGCATGGAATTTCATGATATTATATATGTGCGTACACATAAGTGTATGTGTGTGTCATAAAACTGTATTTCGAATAGTGATATGAATATGAAATCCTAGGTGATCTTATTGAAATACAGGTTGTGGTTCAGTCTGTCTGAGGTGGAGCCCCATATTCTGCATTAAGAAGCCCAAGGTGATGCCAATGCTGTTGCTCCACAGACCACACTTTGAACAGCAAGGTCATAAAACATGAGGATTAAATACGTAACATCTTCTGTTGGTAGAAATATTAGGCTCTCCAAAAATATGTAGAGGTACTCTTAATGTGAAGAACTAAGGATCTCTTAAGGACTTTTTTCAGGAGTAAACAATGCTTGACCTCTACCTATTAGCAAAAGTTTAACCTTTCAGGAATGCTATTGACACCTTCAGCTATTTTTTTTTCTCTATGTTAATGTGGTCTCGTCTATGTATAAATCAGAAATACATGTGAAAGAGGAAATGATTTCAGGATCCTAAGAAATTCCATAAATTGGGTTGCTTTTATTGATTTTATGGTTTCTAAGTGAACTTAAGAGTCTCCCAGCAGTCTATGTGCTAAAATTGTTGATGTTCTTGAAATTTTCCATTCTTCAGAAAAGAAGGGTAGAGCAGAAGATCTACATGTCCTCTGAATTTTGTGGCGGCAGATCCCCCAGAAGGCTTGTGGTTTGGTGGAACTCAAGCTTGTTTTGATAACTGCACACAATACCCACATGTTACCTCTGGAAAGGCTCAGCTTTAAATGTAGCCATTACACTTAGAAAAACATTCTGTGGCATTAAACTAATCTGGAATAAGTTAAGTGGCTTATCTTGAGTACTTGGTGGAATACAGTAACTTTGTAGGACTTGGGCTTTTGGGTTTTCCAATATAGAAAGTCCTACAATATCTAACATTTGTAAATAAATTAAGATAAACATTTACTCTATCTCCCAATTTCATCTCTATAATAACATTAGAAAACGTAGTTTTATTTTAAATATAATGTTAAATGTTTATTATTTGAATTATGTCAATACTCTCCTAACTAGTTTATTTCATATGAAATCGTTTTTCTAAGCTAGAAGAATCTTCCCCAGATCTAATGTAAACTGCCTCCAATTAACCAAAATCTTGTGGAGACAGAACCATCTAAGGAACTGAAAAGAAGGATGTTTGGAAATAAGGATGCTTTCTGGATAATGTCATTTTTCAGTTGCTATGTTTTTGTCTATATTAAAATATATCCAAAGACACACACTCGCACACACACATACACATACACACACTCAAGATTCCCCTTTAAAGCATGGTAAGATGGTGGGACATAACATCACAAACATTTATCCCTTCTAAAAATCAGATCATGTGTTAGAACTATTTCACAACTCAATAAAGCTATAGTTCAGCATTTCAATAAATAGCAGGGAAGCATGCTGTGAAACTGCCTAATTTCAATTTGTCCTTCAAGTTTTATTAACGCATTATTCATTAATCTGTAAAACCTAGAAATTTTACAAATAATGATACCATTTTAACTCAATAGTTTGGGAAATGTTAAAGAATTTTGCAACATTAAACATTGTTAAAGTTGTGGAGAAACTATTATTCTTTTAATGAGGCAATCACTTTGGGAATCATGTATTCTGCATGTTTCAGCAATCTCACCGCTGAACATATGCCCTAGTAAAACTTTTGTACATTTCGCCAGTAAATAAATATGAGAATGTTAATAACAGCAGTGTTTGTAATGTTAAAAATAAAGGAGGAGGTGTCTGTATAAACCTAAGTGAAAACAGAGGGGAGAAATGGTACATAAATTGTGAATTATTTGTTTAATGGAACTCTATACCCAGTGAAAATAACAGAATCATAGCCATCATGGTTGATTTCATGATTATAAATGTTAAATAAAAAAGCAAGTTGTAAATTATATAAACTATGGTTCATTTAAACAAAGTGCTAACATGATCAAAATTAAGCAATATATATATATATATGTATATACACAATCATACACATATGCTGAAACAATTGAGACAAACAAGGGATGGTTTGTTACAGAATACAGAAGAGTGGAAAAGACGTCTGTGGGGGGAGAGTGGAGGAGGTGGGCTTGGAAGGGCAAGCAAGATATTTCACAACTACAACCACCCTGCGTTTCTTAATCTCTGTGATGCATATTCATTTTTAACTTTTTCAAGTCTTTTACACATGTTCTAAATAATCTTTCACATATTAAATATTCCTGTATATGGAAATATGTATTCATATATAATTATATAGTATATAATTTAATATACAATAACCATGTTATATAAAATTGTCATATAATATATAATTAAAATATTTAAAGGTATAACATATAGTGATTATATTTGATTTGAATTATAATAAATATGCTGAAATATTTAAAAATTATAACATTAGTAAAACAAGATAGTATATGGATGTAAATAAAGTTTTAAAAAATCCATGAGTAACTCCAAATTTTTATCTTTTGATGTTGAAAAGTGATGCATGCTTTTTTTGAATGTTTGTTTGTTTTAAAAGGTAATTTGACAGTAAATACTTTAAAATACCCAGCAACCAGCTAATATTAAATTGAAGTTCTATAGTTTCAAAGATTGTTTCAAATCTTCAGAAGACATGTCACTTCTTAGATTATAAATAACTGGTAAACATATACATTGGTAGGATCAGCTGCTGATATTTTTATTCTTTTGAAGTTTCTCAGTATGCTAACATATCCTTGAGTGATGATACACTTGAAACAAAAAAGACATTAGAAATGAATTAAATGAGTTGTCACTTGAACATTTAGTATTTAGTAACTTTTTACAATCAATCAATTATTCAATCAATAAACAAATAAACAATAAATAATGGTGATGATAACAGTAAAGATTCCCTAATAAATGGTAAATTATAAACCACCTGGTGAGGATCATTACTTACTTCATGCCTGTTTGTTTGTGTACGGGGCTTGCCCTGTTAAAATTTTCTAATGGTACTGACAGAGTTTTTGTATTAAATACATTGTTTTTGGCATTTCTTAAAAGTCATGTAGAAAGTTATTAAAAGTGGTAGTGCTAGATACAAAATTATTTATGTGGTATGATTACAACTGTGTGAAATGCACAAGAAAAACCATGTGTAGAAAAGAAAATTAACCAACACAGTAAGTCTGTATGTGATGGAATTATGAATAATTTTTATGCTTCTATTTTTTCTACATTTTCTAAGTTGGAGTGTATGAGATGTATTCCCTTTATATTGGAAAAAATCATCAATTTATAATGTCAGTACTCAGGTAAGGAGTGGGCTGAAGACTGTTAAGAGAATTTCAGTTTTATGGGCATGAAATGCAGTTTTTCATTACATTTAATGTTAAGGAAAGTGGAACCAATTATATTCCCATGGCATGTGAAAAGTACATACCTCCTAAACATATCAACTTTTACTTTGGCTTACCCATGGTTAATATTAAGACAAGTGAACAAATGGCCACCTCCTGAGCAAAATATATGACATCATGTTGGTAGGTGAATTCCATTATCCAGTACACATCTGTAGCAATGAAACCTTTGATAATCCAATCAGGAAAAATCAGGTAGCTTTGAAGGAAATCCACCTGGCAATGGAATCAGGCTTATTTTCAAGAAACAGATAAATGTATGGGCATATAGGGCATACGCTATTTGCTTCTCAAAACTACCACTTTCATTACTGTAATTATTAATAATTTTATATAATATATATAATTTTAATAATTTTATATCAGAGGGGCTTATTTTTTTTCCTAATTACTATCCTTTGGTATGGATATAATCTCTTCATACAATCAAATCCAATATGTTGACTGACAATTTATTCTCATTTCTAATTTGTACTGTTGTTTGTATATTTCTTCTTTATTCATCCTGTGACAAATGGTAATAAATTAAAGATTTTAGAAACTTTAAACATAACACAGTAAAATTTCCTGAGAGAATGACGAATAGGACGCATTTCTTACTTTTCCACATCCATGTGGCTCATCTTCACTGGAAAATGAAACAATATTATTATTTTCTGTATGTTTTACTGAAAAGTACCAAATAGAAAGATATACTAACTATCAGTGTACAGCGTGTTGTATTTTCACAAACAGCATATACCCATGTAACCAGCAGTGAAATCGTGAACCAGAGTGTGAGCAGCATAGCTAAAACCCCTCATGCCTATTCTAATTTTTAATTAATTCTAAGAATAACCGCTATCCTGACTTCTAATACATTAATTTATAAAAATAAAATTGTATACTATGTACTTTTGTCCATCTGGGGCTTCTGCGCAACATTGTCTGAAGATTCACCCACATTGTTGCTGGTAGCTCTAGTTTGTTCTCATGTTATTCCATTCTTTCAATAAATCCAATATATTTATCCATTCTATTATTAATGAGCAATTGGTCAGTTTCCAATTGTAAGGTGCTAAGGAACATTCTTACATTTGTAAACAGTGTGTTTAGCACAAGGTATTAATAGGAGGAAAAAGAAACAAAGCTTCCTTAATTTTATATGTTGCAGGTCTAACAGAAAAGTTTCAAGTTTAAGTTTTCTTTTAAGCTGATTATTTACATAGGATTAACACCCTCATCATTGCCTATTTAACAACTTTTATTGAACACCTATTTTATGCTGCGTTCTGTGTAATGACAAGGTGATAAGTACAAGGAAGCCATGTTTATGTTTTCAAGTATCTGTTAGGATTAAATCTGTGTTTACCATATAGTGGGAACTGTTCTCCTAATTCAACTAAAAGAAAGATGGTAAATGAATTATACTTGGAGGAGACAATCAAATTGATAGTAGGCAAAATAAGTTGTGAGTAGAGACAGGAAAAAAATTCTTGGCTGATGGAACTACATCATAGCAGGGAATATTCTAGAACCTTCTCGTAATCAAATTTGGTTATATTTAGGGTCTCACATGGGAGAGTGGTAGGACTAGAGACTAGAAAGAGAAATTGAACTTAGTATCTCTCCTGATACTAAGTATCTCCCCATATATAGTATAAATAAGTTACATAAAGTATTGTGAAGGATGAAAGGACTATTAAAAATATTCTTGGATATTTCACTGAGATGATATTGCAATCCAGCTGAGTGAAGAGATACATATGATAATGAAGAGTTTATTATGGTGTAAATAGTGTCTGTAATGGACTCTTAAGGCATAATTAAATACCAAAAATAAGAAGAATAATTAATCAAGCAAAATGCATTTGTCAGTAAGTGATTAGCTTTAATAAATTTCTCCTTTTCTTATTCACACCACAGTTGAGAGCAGCTGCTCTTATCTTTCCTGGAAGAATATTATAGAATCATCAGATATTTGCTGTATTTCTACTAGGTGTAAATAGTCTTTGCACCATAAATATATGCAAACCATGGAGTCTCTCTTTAAGTATTATGGGATATGATCTTTGCTTAAATATAAAGATTTATAGTCATAAATATTTCAAAAAAGCATGAAAACTGGGCTTTGGGTTGTGTGAGTATAGATATCATGCCATATTAAGAGCATCTTGTGGGGCCTTTTAGTGGAGGTTAGATAAATATATTTAGGTTTATTAAATGAGTTGATCAGGAAAAAAAATTCATAAGAAGACATTATATTCTTCCTGGCATGTGGGGAACAGCTGAATTTTTCTTTCATTTTCCCTTTAGCCCATGACCCTCCCAAGTGGCATAGACTAAAAAAGTGGCATAGATGTGTTGTAACACAAAACATTCCCCAACCCCAGTGGAATGAAAGGAATGCTTGGGGTGGGGGTGTGCACATATAATAATAGTGGGGAATGCTTAAGACAAACAAATGAGTGAGCCAGAAGTCACTGATACTTGAGACAGCATTACACAAATTTTGCAATCTATTCTCTTTCTTGATTATGCTCTACTGAATCTAATCAAAACATAAGGCTGAATTTCCTGACCATTAGGCAATTGAAAAATTGTACATCACCCTCAGTTTTTGAGTATATGTATAAATAAGCCTATCATTGAGCTAGAATGCTTAGCGTGTACCCTTTTAAGTCTTCTCCCCTCCTCAGTGAGGTAGTTACATGCATTTTACATATAATTTTAAAAGTTCTGTGAATAATACAGTCTGTAAAGCCAACAATTTTGACATAGGTAGTTGAACTACACCACTGATTTATGTTAAATTTTATGTAAAATTTTAACATACACTAGACAATGGGTTTCCTGGTATAGTTCCACAAGGACTGATCTTTTGTGGTGACACAGAGCAGCTTTATCCAATATGCTTCTCAAAACTTTAATACAAAGAAATTGATGTCTGAGCAAAAATAACTGTGTTCTCTTCCACTTGGTTACTTTGTTTTATACATTTTTGGAATTAAGAAAGAGAGGGTTATTTTAAATTAAAGTTGGGCTTGATTTCGTCTTTTCTGCTTTTTGTAGGTATGCAATTGAAAAAATAATTATAATTACCTTCCTAGATCTACTTCTTTCTACATAATATGGCTTTGTCTATTTTGTCCTTTGTGGCTTCTAATTCTTTTAAATGAAGCAGTTGCATTCTTGTACTACTTAATCACAGAAGTGCATTTTTAAATTTTATGAAGCTCAGAAAGATTCCACAGATGGCTCAAGACTATCATTTTTTTTACAGAGAAATCTCCCTGTGAAATACATCATTGAGTTCTTTGCACTAAGCGCTTATTCATAGCAATAGTAAAAACTATGTATACACTTAAAGCTTACAGCACTGCTATACTATATGAAATTTCTCTTTTAGCATTTCACCTCAGTTTCTTTTCCTTGAATGTCCTTGTGGTTTTAAATTGATACAATTCCATAAAACATTTTATGATAAAGACTTTAAAACTATTTTTTAGTTTGGCCCTTGAGTGATATTATAGCTCACTCTCTTTTTGGATGAAATGAAGTAAATGTGCTCAACGTAAGATATAAAAAGCAATGTATCATTATCAGTAGGATATGCGCTCTGCCTCTTTGCAAAGTGGGAAACACACCACTCTGCCTAGACATAGCAGATTCTCATTGCCATCCTAATCACCTTGCCTCTTGTTAGGAATGTGATGTATGGTATTCACTCATTTATTCCTTCATTCAACAAACATTTATTGAGCCCTATGTGTAATGCCAAGGATGTAACAAAAAATTAGGCTTAGGCTCTACCTTTGGAGAACTCATCCTCACTATTAGGATAAGAAAAAATACAGTACAATACAATACAGTAATGATAAAATATTACATTTTATCATTGATGCAATTGATGATCCAATGCAATTGCTAATAGTGAAGACATGCCCAATGTCCTATTGGATCATAATCAGAAGAGAAATTGGCTGCTCGACATCAGAGAGATGTCAGTTGAGCTGGGCAAGGAGAATGAGGGCAGTGACAAAGACAATTTAGGAGGAGGTTAGAATAAAGCTAAGTGACCCATGCTAGGCTTGGGAACTGCTACTTCTGTAACAACAGTAATGACATAAAACATTTTTGTGAACTTAACATGTGCGTTTGAACTATGCTGGCAGATATGGTGGAAACCTTTTGTCTTAGTCCATTCAGTCTGGTATAGCAAAATGCCACAAACTGGGTGGCTCATAAACAACAGGGATTTATTTCTTACAGTTCTGGAGGATGGGAAGTTGAAGATCAAGGCACCAGTAGATTCAGTGTCTAGTGAGGGCTCACTGTCTGGTTCCTAGATGGTGCTTTCCATCTGTGTCCTCACATAGTGCAAGTGGCGGGGTAGCTCTTTGGGCCCTTTTTGATAAGGGCACTAATCACATTCTTGAGGGCCTCATCCTCATAACCTAATCACCTCCCAAAGGGTCCACTTCCTAATAGTATCATGATAGTAATTGGGTTTCAACGTACAAATTTGGGGAAAATACAAACATTCAGACCATAACACCAAGTGTGCTATAAATAGCTGAATTCCACTCTGCTCAAATGTTGTTCTGAAAATGGTTACATATGTTGTAGATTTAGTGGAGTTTTCTCTTAAATACTACTGAGACTGTGGATGATATCAGGATTTTCAGAACCAGATTCGATGTCTTCCCCAAATAGTAAATGTAAATTATGCTGTGAAGCTATGTTTTTCATTATGCATTTAGTTGATGTTAGATACACAGTTGATTTAGAATGTGCTGCATGTTATGAAGCCATAGCTTCTTTACAGAATAAGTTGCTTTAGACATGGGTTCTAGAAATCAGTGGTGAATGTTCAGCTATGTTATTTTCAAAGAATGTTGATAATTTTTTTACACTTTAGGGGACTAATTATGTCCAACATTTGCAAAAAATCACAAATGGTTTTGTGGCCTTTTGACTGGCCAGAGGGCTGACTTTTATCTGAGCTTGTTCATTATAAATAGGGACAGTGTGAAATCAAAGAAAAAATAGAGATTTTGCAGCCAAATGGAGCTGAATTGAAATCTGAGCAATGTAACTTAAGAGCTTTGTGAACCTGGGAAAGTAGCTTAACATACCTAACTTGAATTTTTTCATCTTTAAAAAAATGAGAATAGTAACATCAATTTATTAGGCATGCATAAAAATTTAAAAAAATATCTAAATGTACTCTGTCGCATAGCAAGTGCTCAATTAATGATATATACATAACGTGTATATAGACATGTAGTCCAATCACTAGTAGGTGTTTCTGATCTGGAAAAAGTTGCCAGGTCCATAAAATTTACTGAAAAATTAAAATATTTTCATGGAGTTTTGTTATGCATCAAGCTCTATACTGGATATTTTGGGGGATGATCAGAGCAAAATAAAAAGGTTATTTAGGCCCCTCTAAAATGCAGGTCTGGTCGAAGAGACAATCTCATGGGGAACGAACAGACAACATCGTAAAATAGAAAAAATAAATAAAATGCTGGGTAACTTTACATAGGCTGTCAGCATAACAGCTATTCAGATTTGAGAGAAATAACTGGTGGTCAAGGAAGTCAGAACATGCAGTTTAGCTTTGAAGGAACTGTATTATTTAGAAAGAAAAGGGCAAACTGAAAGACAGCAAAGCCAAGGTCACAAACATGCAGTCTTCAGGCCCAGCTGACTTGGAAGATTTGTTTTATTTGGCTTTCACATTGTTTTATAAAATCTCTAAGCTAACTTTGAAAACTTGTAAAATTTTGCCTAAAAATCAATATTTCTTTCCAAAAAATCAGGCCTGGCAATGCTAGGATTATGTTCCTTAATTGTAACAGTGGCCGGAGCTGACAAGCTGGTCCCTGTGGTTGAAGCTTAGTTCTCCGGGTCAGCATAGTCTCCACCCTATACCCACTTCACTACCTAATTGGCTTCTGCCCTAGAAATGTTTTCAGAGAAGGAATAAAGGGGAAGATGGTGAATTCAAATTTGCTGCGTCATTTGAGATGACCATTCAACATCCAAGGGAAAATACCTAATAACTCTAATTGGAGATTCAGGACTGAGATTTGAGGGTAGAGGTAGATTTAGAGAAGAAAAGATGAAAGGGAAACACAAAGAAATGGGAATTCAGAGCATGGTAATAAGGGAAATTTCTAATACAATGGTTCTTATAGTGTGGTGCTTGGTTCAGCTCTTGTGCCCAATACCAGATAATCTGAATCAGAAACTCTGGTGTTGGGACCCCAGAGTTATAAGAAGCCATCAGATGTTTCTCATGCATGCCAATTTTTGAGAATTACCAGTCTCATGGACATTGTAGCACCAAAACTCAAGTTGACAGAGGACTGAGCTTACTGTGCATGCACCTTTCAGAACCTGGAAGAGGAAAGGGGGCAAATAATGGAGATAAAGAAGTATCTGCAAGGATAAAAGGTAAGAAATAGGTCAAGGTAATGTATGGAACCCAAGGGAAGAATATTTCAAGAGGAAAGTACTCAGTAGGTCAAATGGTGGCAAGACGTCAAGGCTAAGGATAATTGATTATTTTACTTCTTAAGAAGTTACTGGTTACTTTTCAGAGTTTTGTCCCAATAGATAGAAGGCAGTGTTTGGATAATGGAAAGAAAGAAGTAGCATGAGTAGAGCAACCATTCAAGAAAAGTCTGGCAGTGAATGAAAAGAGAGAAACCTGATGATAGCCAGTGTACACAAGAGAAGGATTAGCACATGTTTAAGGGCAGGCAGAGGGGAAAGAGCCCTGGCATTGGGAAAAATGTACACATTTCAGAAAATAGAGGTGACATGTAGGGGAACGGGGCATAGCATCACAGGGATAAATAGTAACTGGGGAGAAAAGGAGAAGTGGTGGCTTTCTGTTCGAGACAGGAGGGGTGGCAATTGGCCCTAGAGCTGAGAGGCAACATATTAATATTTCTGTGTTGGCAGAGCCTGGGCTCTGAAGTCAGACTGCCTGAGATTGGATACTGCTTTTTCTACTTTCTAGTCATATGACCTTGAGAAAATTACTTACCATGTTGCTGGCTTAGTGACTTCATCTGTAAAAATGCAGCTAAAGACAGTGACTACCTCATGGGATCGTCGTGACGATTAACATGAGTTAATATACGTAGAGAGCTTAGAAAATGGGCTGGCCTGTAGGAGGTGTTATAAAAGTGAGTGCCAACTAAATAAAACAAATTGGGATGAAGGTAAGAGAGGCTTTAAAGGGGAGGTCCAAGAATTCCTGAGAGGCATTTAAAACCTTCAAAACCTAAATCTATTTACAGAGGACCTTGAGAATCGCTACTACGGGATTGGGCTCTAGAAGACAAAATGGCTCTGGGAGTGGGGTACCATTCACAATCAGCCATGCGTGAATTAACAAGAAGCTGACAACAGTGAGAACCAAGAAATGCCAAGGTCAAGATGTGGTTGAACAGGTGCAATGACTTTCTTGGCTGATGGCCAGGAAAACAGAAAACAGAGAAGAGGGTAGAGCTGGGGTACTGAGTAGAGCAGTGGATCGGGCCGAAAAGGTTAGGAAGCAAAGGCTTCTGGGAAGGTAGTGGAGATAGCACTGAAGTGGCTGAGCCTAGAGATCAGGCTGAGCAAGTAGTTAGGTATTATCAGGAGACTGAGTGAGTGAAGAAGAAACTGAATTGACCTGGAGTATAAATGAAAAGCCATGATAGTGCCAAAGCGTGTGCTTCCTGTGGGGGCTCTGGAAGCATTGAACCCGGGCATGCTGGCTCTGTCATATAGTCAAGGGATGTTATCTGAGTTATCATATTGCTGCACAGTAAATGTATGGGTAATAAGGCAGGATTTAGTGAGAGAATGGAAGCAATTTCAATATGTCGCATGTTGTGCTAGGCGTTTTAACACATGCTATTTTATTTTATCCTTACAGCCACTATAAAAAAACAGGGCTTAGTAATCACATTATACACATCAACAAACAGGTGCTGAGGGGTTGAGTAATTTGCCCCAGGTCAAATGTGTGGTAGAGCTCAGATTCAAGACTATAGTAATTGATTCTAAAACTCATCCTCTTTCCATATTAGCTGACCAAATATTAAAGGATGCTAAATATGTTGTAATGGGCTGGGATCAGTTGTAGAAAGTACCCAGATGAATGTGATTGGCAACTATGTTTGCATGGAAATCCTGTTCTTACAAACTTTTGCTAAGATGGCAGGCTATGTACCCAAACTACATAACCCAAATATTTATCCTAAAATGTAACTGAAGAATTACTAACTCTAAGAACTAGCAACTTAGTGATTTCTTTTGCTTCCAGAAGTTGAAAGTATGACTTTTTTTTTTTTTTTTCGGCGTGCTATTTTTGTTCCAGGTTTACATCCATTTCTAATTTAAGAACCAGTAAAGGCACCAACCAGTTACTAATCATTATCTGCTTGCCAATTTTCTCACTAGATTAGCACCCTAATTCAATCAAACTACTAATTAGCAACTAGTTATTTCAGGTGATGGAAGAGAGTCACAGACATCGTCCATGTTTTCTTTGGACTTTGTTTCTAGAAGGTATCTGAAAAAGAATGTCAAAAGAGTTACACTTGAGTTGTAAGTTGCTACTATTAACATATTGACTAAATGAAGAATATCATTAGGCAAAAACCCTGAAAAACATATATAGTCCACCTTTTTCAACGTGGAGTATTATTTGAACAACAACAACAACAAAAATGTTTGCAGTTTTGAAAGTACCTCTTCATATCTGTAGAAAGCTCCCTTACTCTCTGGAGTCTTGAAAATAACAAATCATGTGCTTTGCTGTTGTGTATTAGTTTTGGAGTAGTGGCTCTGAAAGCACCATCAGCAATATCAGCCTCACCTGGGATCTTGTTAGGAATGCAAATTCTCCAGGCCCACTCATATCTGCCAAGTCAGAGTGTCTGGGGTGGGGCCCAGCAATCTGTGTTAACAAGCCCTCCAGGAGATTCTGGTGCACATTAAAGTTCGAGAACTATTTTTTTAGAGTATGTCAAATTTTAAATGCTGCATCATAGCCCTAGGATTCTGTTGAAACTCTTTGTAACATGAAAATAGTAATTTGCTAAATAGCAATACACTGGTCTGAAAAAAGACACAATTTTTTTTAGAATTGTTTTTCTTATTCCTAAGAAGAATAAAAATCATTTCTGGTTGTCAAAATATTGCCCTTTCATCAAACACTTCCTCTTCTAAAATCCTTTCTCTAATTTTCCCAGCTAGAGACTCTTATTTTGTGTTCTTTGTAAGGTGTTACAAGTTGTATGTTAATAAAAGACATTTTGGTTTGTACAATCGACTTCTGAAATTCACTTCATGTGGATCCATGATTAAAGAGTTTAGTTATCTCTGAGGGGAAAGAAAGAGTGCCCAGACTATGTGGCCAAAGACTAGGTTCTGGATTATTAGTTGTCTGCTCTGTGTGACACTGTGATACTTCTTGACCTCTGTTATCATACACAAATGTTGGATGAGAAAGAGCTTGGAGGTCTTAGGTGATGGCTCGGAAGGGCCAAGTGCAAAATCAAAATTGTTGAGCAAAGCATTTAAAGAAGAGTATTATCGGCTGAACCATCGCATCTCTGTTTCCTTTTCCACAGCTCACAGGGCTTGAGAAGTTATTGTATTAGTTCACTTGGGCTGCCATAACAAAGTACCACAGACTGGGTGGCTTAATAAAAATTTATTTTCTCACAGTTCTGGAGGCTGGAAGTATGAAATCAAAGTGTTGGCAAGGTTGCTGCTTCTGAGGCCTCCCTCTTTGGCCTGTAGATGGCCATCTTCCCCCTGTGCCTTCACCTCATCTTACCTGTGTGCCTCTCTCTTCTTTTAAGTACACCAGTCATATTGGATTGGGGCCCACCCATATGACCTTTTACCTTTATTACCTCTCTAAAGGCCCTATGTCCAAATACAGTCACATGCTGAGGTGGTGGGGATTACAATGTCAATATATTAATATTAATTGGAAGGGCACAATTCAGCCCACAACAATTGTGCAAGGCTTTGACCCCTTGTTTATAGCTTGAATCCGTTAATGTTTCAGAATATTAATGGGTTGTGGACTTATAGATGGAACCAGGCTGATGTCTTCCATCCGAGAGAGAGCCCCACCACATTCCAACTGGCCCCCTAAAACTACAGATATTCCATTAACATCCCCAAATGCCAAAGAATGAATGAGCCATCTAGGAGTAGGCAAACAACCACATTTGCTAAAAGGATAATGTTTCATCCATTAAATAAATGTGATACCTTTTCCTAGTCTGGTATCAATATAGAAGGCATGTGAAAAATGAGTTAGCTCAGAGTTAATTGACTGCGGAGACCATTTTCAGTCTCTGCCTATATTTTTTGAATTAATATACACAGTGGGTGATTCAGCAAAAGGATTTAAAAATAAATTCTTTATAGAAAGATCCCACCAATTTGATGTCTTCATGATTTATGAAGAGTACACCCATAATGGTTCTATTTTCTCTTCAACTTTCAAAAATAAAAGATGCCATTAGTTTAAATTAGGCTTGTATGTGAAATAATCAAGTGTATCAACAAATATAGTTTGACTCAGATGCTGTTTAAGACTAAAAATAAATGCCAGAAAAGAACTGGTTATTTCTTTAAAAAATTAAATGTAGAACTTGTATCGATGAGCTAGGGTAAAAGTATTTTAAAGTTAATAGACAACTTTTGAATTTATAAAATTCAGTTATGAAAACTCAAAAATATAAGTGGGTAGTTATTTGTAAAAGAGCTACTCTTTTATAGTGTAGCCTTAGAATATAAAGAACATGTTCTTTGAGACCTGGCTGTGTTTGAAGAATGTATGAGCACTTGGGATAGTTGGAAAATATGTAGATATAGATATGATATGCAGTTGCATATTTTTTTCCAAAACATATCCTAGCAATGCTGTATTAGCGGCTTCTCACATTGGCTAGAGAAGGCCCACATGGCAAGAATTATAGTACAAAATGTATTTATTTCATTTATTTGTTTCCCCCAAGAAGTTCAAATCCCCAAGGAAGTTGACTGTGCATAGTATTTTATCTCTTCTAGCTGTAGGAAATGAAAGGATAGAGAAGTGAATTGGATTTGTCTGAAAGCTTTAGGAGCCAGGAAGCACATGGGACCAGTTCTCAGGTGTCTGTTTCCAGGCATTATTTAGAAATTTGGTCACATGTTTTTCTTTACTATTAGATTTTGCTTTCTACTTGTGGGTGGCATAGTTGAAGAAAAACTTTATGAAGACTTAAAGGTCTTGATCTGAACCCCAAGAAGAGGAAGAGTAAGTAACTGAGGTAATATACATCTAGGAATACCTTTTACCTCAGAAATCTTTCTTCAAAATGTGCAAAAAAATGTGTCATTTTAGTCTATATAGCAGTTTTTATTCTAGTCTATTAATGTACTTTGATTCAAATATCAGGAAGGCAAATTAATACAATTCTTCACAGGTATATTATACTGGTGGCTTTTGTGTTTATGGTCGTTTAGGTCTTTGAAAAAACAGTCTAAACTTTATTTACCTATAGCCGTTGTTGACTTTGCTGATCATGAAGAATGCCGTGGTAGTCATGCGGAAAGTACCTGTTTGTCGTCTTGTGAGTTCAGACATGAACTGTAACCAGTGGCCCATTAAGTACCTTCTTTTGTTGTTTAAAGCATATTCTAGCCTTGCAAAATAACTGTTAATGCAGAGTGTTGTAACTGAGCCAAAGAATGAAATTCCTGTAACTCCAGTCACAGTAGAGGCTGTGTCAAGTACCCTGAGTTATGTGCCATTGTTCTGTGATTCTGCACTATTGGAAAGCCTTGCCTGGAGTGTAATTTATGAATAGAGAAATCAGGAAATGGCACAGTTTGCTTTTTGGAGGTATTTGTGTGTGATTTTCCATTTTTAGTAATATTGTAATACTTTCTGGGAAATAAAGTATTTTTTTAAGAAAAAAGTTGCTTGCCAAAATACTTTTTTTTTTTGCTGTAAAAAATGATAGCCCTTTTTTTTATATATACTATGTTTAATAAAGTAGAGGATATCCTTGTATGCTAATATTGATACAATAGGACAACATGGACACTATAAGTTAACAGTCTAACTGTGAGATGTAATTCACTATGAGATACAGTGATTTTTAATTTCATCTTTAAAAGACAGAGCTAGGCCAGACACGGTGGCTCAGGCCTATAAACCTAGCACTCTGGGAGATTGAGGCAGGAGGATCGCTTGAGCTCAGGAGTTCAAGACCAGGCTGAGCAAGAGTGAGACCCCATTTCTACAAAAAATACAGCAATTAGCTTGGTACCTGTAGTCCCAGCTACTCAGGAGGCTGAGGCAGAAGGATTGCTGGAGCCCAGGAGTTTGAAGTTTCAGTGAGCTATGATGATCCCACTGCACTCTAGCCCTTGTGATAGAGTGAGATCTTTTCTCGGAAAAAAAAAAAAAAAAAAAAAAAAGACAGAGCTAAATTTTAATTTAGAAGATACTTAACATAAAAATTTTAGGTGCAGCTTTAGAAACTAATTAAGAAGGATTTTCGATATAAGGCTTCGTATGCCTGATGTGTGATGGTTATAAATGTTCTGAATTCTTTTTCTATCTCTGGCTGTTACATCTCACATACTGTATTATTGGTATTTTGTGTGGAAAAAAAGTTTAAGCAACATTTCCCTTTCTTGTCTTTTTCTTAATACTCTGAGGTACATATAATTTTGCAAATATTTATTTGCCTGAATAGCCCAAATCTAGAAAACATTACAGCTAGTTAATGGGTACGATTGTGGGTACCATTAATCACTGTCTAGTGAAGAGACTCTTCAAATATGATATCATTTTACTGGTTATTTTCTAAACAGAGAAACTCTTGGAATGAAATATAATAGACCTTGAAAGAGAAGGTTTTTGGGGGGATGGGAAAAGGGTTTGGGAGTTCGTGGAGAGAGTGAACTTGTATGGTAATAGACATTTCGATAATACTAAATAAAGAAAATGCTTTGAACTTGTGAGTATTTGTGTAAATAAATACAATGAGAACATAGTTAATGAAGTTTCTAATATTAAAAATAGCACCGTAAACTTTCTTTTAGCAAATAACCTTACCTGACAAATTTCTTAGTGGAAGATTTTGACAGTCTAAGTAGTCATGTTTGAAGCCGTTATTTGGGACAGAATCTTTATCCCCTTCCACTTCTCATCTACCTTAGAGAATGCCAAGGACTGGAGTCATTTTTATATAGCAGATAACAGGAGGAGAGGAACTGGAATAAGAGCTATTAATAACATTTAATGAGCACTTACTCTGTGTCAGCCACTGTCCCCAGCACCCTAGGTAAACCCTGTTTAACCCTCACAACAATGAAGATTGACAATATTATAAGGAAGACAATATTATCCTCATTTTATATATTTATAAACATATTTACATCATAAATAATAATCTAAATTGTTTTTAAATAAATATATTTATATCATTATACATGATGATATGATGCAAAAACATAAGACCGACTTAGCCAAGCAGGCACACCCAGGATGAATTGGGATTTGAGCCATGGCAGTTTGGTGTCACAGTGTATTCTAAAACTACTATACCACGTTGCTCATGGAGCCTAATACAGTATCTGGATTCTCAAAGCCCTGAAAGTTGATTGAACCAGAAAATTTGATATATGTAGCCTCTCATTTTTACAGATGGCAAAAAACTGTGGTTTGGAGAAGTCAAGTTGAACTTTTCAAAGTTATAACACTAGGTAAGAGTCAGAGCTGGATGCAAACCCTGTGTTCAGCCTGGAGCCAAGGTCCACCTTGTCTTCCATGAATCCACAGGGTGCGATTTACTGTGATCACAGTCACATGCAATCTCCTTGTGGCCACCTATGACAGCCTGACAGGTTTATATTTAAAGGCTCAACCCAGTGCTTACATAGGGAAGCACATTCCTGAAGTATAAAGAACTGGTGAAAAGAGATCGTTCAGGTGTGAAATGGGAATTCAGAGCTTGTTTTCTTGGTTTATCCATGCTCAATTGTGTGTGCCCTGACGTTCATTAGGGTATTTTAAGTGTCTTCATTGGGTTACAATAACATGGATTTTTTTTCTCTGTCTCTTTCAGGTATGGAAAAATTGTATCCACAAAGGCAATTCTTGACAAAAACACAAATCAGTGCAAAGGTATGTGTAAGGACGTCTGTACCCTGAGCTCTTGCTTATGCTGTTTCACTGATGGATCCTCCCTCGCAGAGGTCCAGGCACCAGCTGCACAGTGATCACAATGTATAGTATATGGCAAACCTCTTTAATAACACCAGTGCTTTGATAAGTTATATTTCTAGTAACATTGCTCATTAATTTTTTTCATTAACAAACAAAATGAAAATCGCAAATCAGAACAAGTATCAAATTGCTTCAGCATAAAACTAAATTACCTCCTAACAACTCTGGGTTGTCTGATTTGAATGATATCATCAGTGATGCAAATTGATTTCCTATATAAAAATGAGGAACTCTGGGGAAAAATTTCCCATGCAAAACATGTTTTAATTTCTCTGTTCTTTAAAACTTTAGCAACATTGGTTGACTAGGAATGAATTTACTGATGGGCCCATTGTATCTAAGCTTCAGCTATAAGCATCTCACAGGATTTCAGAGTTGGTGTCTTATTAAGTCAGGCATTTTTTTCCCCTGGAAATATTTCTGAAGCCATTTGACTATATCTGTGGCTCATGTTTCGTCATGTCTGGGAATCCATAGTCTTTTAAAAGTTGCGTTAAATTATTTGTGAAATCTGTATGTTCTCTCTTGCATGACTCAATTCTTACTGGAAAATTGGAATGCTTCTTGTAACATATGTAATTTGTTGTTTTTCTAATCCAGTTTTTGTTGTACTACTGAAATCAAGAAGTGTGGTAGAGCCAAGATCATTTTAAATACTGCCCCTATTTCACATACAAATAGAAAGTGCTAAAGTTTTAAGAAAGAACACTCAGAAAATCACATACATCTCCTAATCTGCTTGGGTAATGGTCATCAGATTCAATTCAGCAGTTAAAAAATAAATACATTCCATGTCTCCTATAAACTCAGAAATGCAGCACATGTTATGAGACAAAGACTAATAAGCCATGGTTTCTGCCACCTAATAGCTCAATTTCTAGTTGAAAAAAAAACCAAGACAGCAAAGAAACTAATTCTAATATCCTCATTAGGATTGAATATATCACCCTAATATACATGTGAGAGTATAGCGGAAGTACCTAAAACAGAAGTATCCACAAACTACTGTTAGAGGAAAACATGGAGATTACTTTTTGGGGAATGAAATTTATAAAGGCAAACCAGAATGAATGAGCTGGGGATATGTTGATGTTCAGGAGAAAGAATTTCAAAATGTAATTGACTTCATCCATGTAGCTGGAATAGAAAAATGACCAGCAAGAATATTGGTGGAGAGAAGAAAGGAATCAAGATTTTAGAGTCTTTTAAAATGATATCTTGAATGTTTTGAACTTAATTCTGTATGCAACATGGACCTCTTAATAGTTTTTGAGCAGACACAATGTGATTATATATGTGTTTTAGAAAAGCTATTTTGGCAAAAGTGAGTGAAATCGAATTAGAAGGGGAGAGAGTGGAAGCAAAAAACAAACACAGATTTTAAAGCCATAGTTCAAGAGGGAAATTAGAAAAAAGTCACCCTGGCTATTAATATTAAGGTAATAGAAAGGGGATCACCATGAGCATTGTTATGTATGAGATGAAGCCTGCATGTTGAGCCTTCATGACTGGGGAAGATGGCTGTGCCATTTGCTGAGGTAAGAAGTCCAGAAGTAAGCAGTGTCTGTTTTGGGGAGAAGATGATAAATTATATATTGGACATGCTGAGTTAGAGGCCCTGGCATGACATCCATGTGGGTGATGTCAAAGAGGGGTGAGGGTATACAGATCTGGACAAATCGTACTGGGATTATTTCAACTTTCTAAAATCAATGAAAACTAGGCCCGTATACCCTAGAATACTTATCTCCAAAGTGGGATGTGTGCAGAGGGATATAAGACTGTTTATTGGGAGCATTGGAAGAATATATTAAAACTGTCATCTCTCTTTGTTTTTATATCAACTTTTTGTGACTATTTTGTAATATATATTTGTACAATCTTATAAATACATACATTTTAAATAAATATGTAAATATTGGGTTTGCTGCTCCAAAATATTTTTATTCATAGTGATGTGAATTTAAAAAGCAGTTTGGAGACTACTTGTTTGAACATAATAAGCACCAATAGACACGTAAGTAAAAAAAGAAGGAGTAAGAGAAGGAAAGAAGAAGGGGAGGAAAGAATGAAGGAAAGAAAGAATGAAGGAAAGGAGGGAGGGAGAAAGGAAGAAAGGGATTGTGGAACAACCTGGGAAAATCACTAATAGAAGGAAAGCTAAAGACACTCTATTGGAGGTCAGGAGGGCTGTTAGACCTTTTGACTTGAGGATAATGTAAAGAAGGGAGGGTGATCACATGTCCAGCTGGCAGTTATATGCTTATAAAAGCCTCCAGGTGCCTTGCTTTGGCCTCAGCATTTACAGCCTGTGGTTAGCAGTGGTGACTCTGAATCACAGCCTTTATTAAGCACATGACAGGGGAGGTACCCTAAAAAAGTAAGCAATCATGATCAGGAATACGCTACTATCAGTGTCATGCTTTTAGGAAAATACTGTTTTAATAATATACTCAGTCTTATTTAGAGTATTTCCTTTCAGAAATATGGACTTTGAAATAGTTACAAGTAGATCCAATTAGGAAGAGACAATTACATTTATGGAAAATTGTGTATAATTGTTAATGATGACCAGGGGAGCAAGTTGCTGAGGTCGGGAGAGAGTTATGAGATCATCAGTAAGTTTGCAGAACTAACAAGACAGAGTATTAAAACAAGGGTCTACATATTTATTGGAATTGCCAAGAAATGAAGCAGGAGTAGTATTAGAAAAAGTGACTAATTCAGAGGATATTTGCGGAGAAATAACCAGGAATGATACTAGGGTGAAAATGAAGATTAGTTGGTTACTCAATTTGATGACATAATTTGCAACATTCTAAGTTGCAAATTTTAGGTAGGGGAGAAACCACACTGAGAAAGGAACAAGGAGGACTCCCTACTTGCAGGTCTAGTGGGAGAAGGATTGTGGGAGAAAAAAACACAAAAAACTAAAACTTGAGAGAGCTATAAGGGATACTAGTGTCCTCGGGGTAAGTTCAGTAATGATTGGAAACATGCAAATTAAAGCAATATGCAGTGATAGTTTATATCTACTCAAGTAGCAAATATTATAACATGCAGGCCATCCAATGTTGATTCATCCATTCTTCATTGCTACCATGCTAAATTGGAAGAGCCTTTTTAAAAAGTCAGCATGGAAAGAGCAATAAAGGGCATACTGTTGATACCAGTTATTCCACTGAGAACATTGTCCCAAATATTTTATTCAAATATATTTTTAAAATATGTATATATGCATAATTCCGAGCATTCTCATTCTCTATACTAGGAAAAAATAGAGGAAACATCCAGATCCTAGCTTATGGAGCATATACAACTGTTATGTAGCTATTAAAATGGTAATCATAAAGACTAGACTATGTCAAACCCTGAAAGATGTTTATTACATTAACTTAAATCAATATAAAGCATATAAAATAATGTATACACTAAATATGGAGCTATGTAAATATTTGAGAGTCAGTATGGTTATGACTGTGAGAGAGCCAAACTACCTGGTTTAAACACTACCTGTTCACTTAGTAGATTTGTGACCTATGGTAAATAACTCAGCTTTGCTGTGCCTTAGTTTTCCCATCTATAAAATGGTCATAATAATAGAGCCTCACTCACAGGCTGTTGGGATGATGAAAAGAGTTAATACATGGAAAATGTTTGACCATGCCTCCTGTCACTTTTATGTAAAATACTGGCAATATAGTAAACAAAGCAAAAATGTTTGTCTTAAGGTGGTAGGATTATAGGTGATACAGTATTATTATCTTAGCATTTCTCCAAATCTGTTCTGTTGTCCTTTCAGGCAAGAAAAAAAAAAAAAAAATACAGCTCTTGGAAAAATTAAACTGGTATCAATTATGTTTAAATTTGGGTTATTCTGTCTATGAAACCTGAGTAACTCATAACTGTTTCTTTGTTTTTGTAAAATAATGTCAGATGAAAATAGCAAAGAATTAGAAGAGAATGCCATGCTTTGCTTTTTAAAATAATAGGCAGAAATTGAGTTATTCTTGACCATTGCTTTCTTAAGGAAAGATATTACAGGATGCGTGAGGTGGCTTTTCAAACAAAATATCTGAGAGCATCGAGACTGTCATTAGAGAACACTAACTGGACTTGGTCTTCCCTGAGACACTTGCTGCTGAATCATTTGCAACTTTGCCTCCACATGCAGGCTATGCACTTAAAACCAAATATTATGAAGACAAGAATTGATTTATTTTTCTTTTTAAAGATATGATATGAGTTCAGTTTCTCATAAGCTGTTGCACATGCAGCATATTATGTGTAAGTTAATGTTTAGCAAGGTATGAGAAAGTCCTTGCACTAGTCTCCTTAGAGATGAAAAGAGAAGGTATCAAAATTAACCTTGATGTGTTAAAACACCAGAATCTAATTCTATTTTAGCATCTAAAAGAAAGGCTTTTGTTTTCTCCTGCATCCCACACACCCCTAGTTAGGGCCAGTAGTCAGCCCAGATGCACACACTCATTTCTTTATTCCGGAAGGGGCCAGCAGGAACTTTCAACATAACCTCTCGTTTTCAAGATTATTCTTTCTTGGGTGGTGACTGCAGCAGCTTTCATTCTGTATAATGTGGCAACATAAAACAAAACAGTCACCATCAAGCCAAAATGACCAGAAATTGCTGAACAAAGCTGGCAACAGCTCCAGATGGGGAGTAATGAAACACAGACCACAGTTCATTCAGATATTCAAACACAGGGACGAAATAAAAGCTATTGTGTAAGTCACGTAGGTTTGCACTGCATTTTTTGTTTTGTTTTGTTTTTTCTCATGTGTCTTCCTCCTGGGTCTAGTGTATTCGCTAATTTAAAAGGTCAGGGAAAATTAAATGAAAGCAGCTTTTGAAAACAAGGTGTAAATCTTAAATGAATTTCTTGTCAATGCCTTTTCCTGCTTTTTAAGGTTGGCTTCCCTTTTCTCCCACCCTCCACCCCCGCCACCATTTTTTTCTGACAGGCTGTGTGTTTAGAGGGAATGAGTAATGGATATTCCATAGAAAGTTTCCATGCCTATTAGCCATAGGACATAAGAGTAGTTAGAGTGTGCCAAACATACCAGCTCACTTTAGAAGTGAATTTGAAATACTCTCTTCTGCCTTTGTTATCACAGGCTGGTTGAATTATATTCATGGAGGCTTATGTTACCTTTGACATTTCACTGGGCTCTCAAAATCAAAGTTGAAGACTAGTATTCCAAAGTTCTGAAATCATCCATGAAGGATATCATTTATTCTTTACAAAATGAAATAATTATTTCTTCAGTAAGAGAAATAATTCTGCATATTACTCTCATTTTACAGAGAGAGATAGAGCCCACCTAGATTGTTTCAGAGAGGGGCGTGACTTTGTTATTGGACTAAAACCATCAGCGGTTCTAGATTCATAGCCATGTTATACATTTTAAAAAAGTATTTCTAGGTGAATAAATATTAGGCCATGCATTTGGATGACTTTAGAATTAACTGATTTCATTTTTTAGTTTTCTTCCTTATGCGCTAACCAGGAATATTAATATAGCATGTGAGGGAAGTGCAGCTTTCTGTATTAAACCCCGTGAACCTGGAGGGGAAGTGGATATTATGTTTTGTCATAGGTTTATGTGGAGTCATTACAGGGTATGAGGTAGCTGCTACCTGTGGATCCGTCCTAACAAGTGACACTGATGCACACCAGGGGTGAAATGTGTGTGTGTGTGTATAAGTGGAACTGTTTAATTCTGGTAGATAGCAAACCTATTCTGAACTGGTCCATGTGGAGAGAAAGCAAGCAAAGGAAGAAACCAACACCATGGAAAAAAGTCTCTTTTCTAGTATCTTTATTTTCTGAAAGCAGTACAAACTAAAATAAATGTTCTGTGAAATTTATGAGTCTGAAGATTACATTTTGAGAGGAACAGGCACCTCCACCAGGTGGGCTCACAGTCTATTGAGCAAAAAGCTCATGAGGAGAAAAATGGCCTGAAAAACACATTTATTTAATTTTCAAATAATAGGTTAGCTTACCAAAAAAAAAAAAAAAAAGATAAAAACATTTGTATTTCAGACAACTACATTTTGCTTTGGAACATAAAGTGTGTGGGATATTTTTCTAAATGTATTTTGTGAATTTTTGCTATAATCTATTCTGGTATAAATTTTACCACTAGTCACAGGTGATCAACATATAAACTTAGATGTTGGCTTCATGTTTGCTTCATTTGGTATTGATATTGGTTTTTGTTTTCATTTCAGAAAAGGTTAATTTATGTAGAAACTTTGGTACTTTCAGTCAGTGTATCATGCTTACTCAGAATTGTCCAATAGGTACCTTTACCATAGAATTTTCATTGTGGGCCTCTTTTGAGAAAATGCCAATTTTTATGGCCTTAGACTTTGGAAAGAATATCAACTATGGTGGTAAATGGTCTTCATTTGTTGTCTACAACACAACCAGACAACTACAACTATAGATATTTCTTTGGCCAAAAATTATTCTTCCAAGGTTATTTCCAATGTCAGGATATTAAACATTTTAGAGGATTATTTTATTATTATTCTGTGTTAACTTTGAGTAGTCTTTGAAATGGTACTTATGTTTTTGAAGTCATACAGCTGCATGTTTTTCAACAGTGTTTTATAGCTATATATTTCCTTAGCGTTTGCTTGTAATCACTTTTAATATACATGTTAGGCAAAAGTAAAACTATCCACAAACACTAAATATAACAAACAATATTGATGTTTTAAGCATAACTTTGTATTTGACAGCATTTAATATTGTAACCTACCTCCCTAATCCTTTTGTATTAATACATGCAGAAATAATATGATTTACTTGGGAAAAAGTTTGAAATAACTGTTGTGGAATCTAAAATGGTTTAAGAAAACAATGGAGTTCTATTGCTTTTACCCATAACCTGAATGTAAACTTTACCATTCTATGTCTTCTGACTAAACAGAAACCCTTTTGTCCAGATATTCTGCTTGTTCCCCTGCTCCTGTATTTCAAAGTCCTAATTTTAGAATTTGGCTCATGTCAATACACATAAAATGCTCTCTCTTCTTGCCTCTACTGGTTCATGTCAATTATTTCTTCCAAAAGTCACCTTCTCAAGAAGTCCTGGGGGTTCTTCCCAATCTATCTAAACACTTTACAATAGCACCTCCTTTGGGCACCATCTGAGAGCTAAGATCTAAGGCTATGTATTCTCTCATGTTTTTATAATTAGTTTGTGTCCTTCCTGTGGATTATAAACTCCTTGGATTCCACCTGGGACTTATTTTCTATTGCCAAGGTATTGAGGATGCAGGACAGTTCTGAGTGGTCACTTAGGTTCCAGGTGCTCTACTTTTGTCTCTTGGTACCTTTGATGTTGCATCAATGAAATGCAGAAGCTTGGCCAGCTGTGTGTTGCATAGGCCTGAACAAACACCAAGGGCCGAAGACATACAGATACACATTTCCCAAGTTATTCTTTAAAAGTAATCATTTTTAACTCAAAGCATTTATTTTATTAATGTGGAATTATTTCTTTTACTGGTTTGAAGTTATCTATTTTCACTCATCAATGATTTTATAAATATATGGGAAGTTACATATAGTAATATGTTTAAAATAATATGCATAATATAATGTGCAATGCACAAATATGAGATATACGTGTGTATATTCAGTTTATTAAAATTTATGTAGCTTGAAATACCATATAAATAAATGACCTTTTAAATATAAAAAGGCACAATCCTTCAAGATTTTCCAGTTGAAGTCTACATACCAAGAAAATCTCAAAGTAATAATCTTAATTTTCTTGGACAAGTTACATAACATCTCTGAACATGTTTCTCAACTGTCAAATGAGGTTATTTATACCCACAATACAGAAAGTGTTTTCAAAATTACATGGAACTACCATATTTGTCACGTGCCTGGCACATACATCAGGTAAATGTTTCTATGGCCTTGGAATTGGATTTCTTCTTATAGGACCATCTTGTCTAGAGTGCCTACATAGCGTACGTAATTTAATGGAGCTCTGAGTACATTTTAAGTGTAAGGAATGTGTGTTTCATGAATTGACATATGTTTATTGAGACTGGCTTTGTTAATAGCAAAAAGTATAAGTACCTAAGGGATGTTTCTTTCATACATTTTGGTGTTGGCTATATGATAGCCCTCAGGATTTTCCAGGGCCTATAAACCTGATGTCTTTGAGAAAAAAGTGCGTTCTGACACGGTAGCAGGTGGTGGGATTCATTGTAATTGAGTTGAATAGGTTCTGGGAAAAAAACCGCTTCTTTGTTCACTCTTTGTTATGCTGTTCACTTTGTGATGTTGTTTTATAGTTTAAAGGTAAAAAGAAATGAAAGCTTAAATATTCTTGCTTCCTTAGTTTTTGAAACCATGGTGAAAGCATATGACATTTAAGGCATAGTTAATGGTCATTTGTTTTGATGACAGCCATTGCTCTTACTAACTTACTGATTAATCATATCACTGTTAAAATGGTTATTTTTCTTTCCTTTAGTAAATAAAGGAGAACCTAGAGTATAAGAGAGAAAAACTCACATACATTGCTAAAAACCAAAAAAAAAAAAAAAAAGGAAAAAACCAAACTATAAAAACCTAAATTGAGTTTGAAAAATCAATGCATCATTTCTTATCGTGTAAGTCGCTGTAAGTGGGCTCAAATATCTCTTTATCCATAAAATATTGGAAATATAAGGACTCTGATTGATGTTATCATCTTAAAAGCTGGCACAGTTTTCTCCCTGTATTGTGGAATAAGAAAAAATTACAAATTTGCATTTAATTTCTATTATAAGAAATAGAAATTTATTTCTATTTCTGTTATAAGAAAGTTCATTTTAATTGCTCGGCATTCAGACAGACCTCTTGGTCATTCAACTGGCATCAGCCCTGAATTAGAAGAAACTTGTATTCATGAAGCACCTTTTCTATGCCACTTTTAAAGATATCATTTCTCTCAGGAGGCAACAGGAAGCTTAAGCTGCAGATATCACAGCTGTTCACATTCTCAGGGCTTGTCCACTATGAGATAAGCAGGAGCTGAAACAGAAGATTTGGGGGAAGCAACTGCCAAAGAACATACTGGGCTTTGGGTTTAGAGCTGATGTGAAAAATAACCATGTTTGAGATATACTGAATGAAATCATGTGACAAAATTCCATAACAAATATAAGGCACCTTGGAGTTTGTCTTTGGGATATTTTCCCTACAGTAGATAAACTGAAAACTGTAGCTTTTTCTTGAAGAAAGGAATAAATGAAAAAAAATTTTTTTCCAGAAAAGAGAATTATGTGAGGTAGAATTTGGAGGCTCACTAAAATATACTATTAAAACACTGTGACTTAAATGTTTCTCAAGGGTTTCCAGGAGATTTTTTTGAGTGACAAGGGGTTCAGGATTAGAAAATTCCTAATTGCACATGTAAGATATAAGGAAATTATGGATAATACTATATTTTATAGGGAAAAAGATGATGAAATTGAGAGTGATTTGAAAAGAGGAAAATGTGATAAGCCAAAGATTCCCATGAAGAGTAGAATTTTTCCCTATATACCTCAATTTCTAATCATTGTTTAGAACCAAATAACAGTAGCTCCAAGTGAAATATAAATAAACATATGTAACTTTTATTATTTATAATATTAATTTATATATTTATTATACATATACAGCCATGTGTCATGTAATGATATTTCAGTCAGTGAGAGTTTTCATGATGGCAGTGGTCCAATAAGATTATTGTATTGTATTTTTTACTGTTCCTTTTCTATGTTTAGATATGTTTAGATACACAAATATCATTGTGTTGCAATTGCCTACAGCACTCAGTATAGTAACATGCTGTATAGGTTTGTATCCTGAAAGCAACAGGCTATAACATATAGCCTAGTGTGTAGTAGGTTATACCACCTGGGTTTTTGTAAGTATACTCTATTATGTTTGCATGCCTATGAAATTGCCTGACAATGCATAGCTCAGAATGAATCCCTATCATTAAGCATCACATGACTGTGTATTATTACATGTGTATGACAAAACGTTTCTTGTGTGTGTGTGTGTGTGTGTGTGTGTGTGTGTGTGTGTCTATCATGGGGGTAAAATATTTATGAAATACTTTTATTCTAAGAGAGCGTTAAAATTTGTTGTATAAAGATTTACCTAAAAGTTTAGTTTAATTAAATGTAATTTTCTTATAAGAATCTTGAAGTGAAATCCCCATTGTTCTTTGTAATTAAGCAGCTGCTGTGTTACATAAACCAGAAAGTCCTGGGGAAGTCGTACTGCCTTGGGTAGTTGTCAGGTTCTTTGTGGTCGTCTGCTGTCATGAGAAATAATGTAAGACAAGTAATAATGAGTTAACATTGCATATACAATTATCAAATAAAGCTTGTTCAAGCATTGATAAAGTGTGTATATGTTTGAAATCTGCCTGAAAGTTTAACAGGTCTACTTTTCATCATTGTATTTGCCACCTATTATGTCCTACTGATATAAACTATTAATACAACTAAATCTATCCTAATGTGGTATCCAAGTCAGCCTATCTTTCCACTCTCTATGTCATTCAAAAATTACTAGTCTAGAGCCAGTCCTTTGGCTCTGTTTCCTATTAGGGAAATTAAAAAAAAAAATCATATATAAAGTGTATCTTTCCAGATAAGATGGTTCCAGTTTACAAATGACCTTCTTCGACAGTAAAAGCCAGTATGGTACATAAACTGGTGAAAATATCAGCCACTGTAGCAAACCAGAGATTAGTTTATCTGTTTTCAAAAGAAGAATTGTGGTGCTTCTATTAACCTATGGTCTCTTGTAGAATCAAGGGTCAGTCCTATCTGTTAGCATTTACCAACATTTTGTTGGTTTGTTTGTTTCCTGTCTGAATTTTCTTCAGCATAGAAGGTAAACTCTTCAGCCTATTTCCCGTCCACCTATCAACCAACCACTCAATCAGTGAACCAAACAAAACAAACTAAAGGACCAAGATCAAAAAACAAACAACAAAAAGGAAATGAATCCTAAGGGCAGGGGTCAGGAATGGTGCCATTGGTTTGTCTGCCCAGGAGTGAAGCCCTGCTTAAGAGAGTAAGTGGACAATGAGTTGATGATGAGCTGTGGAGTTTTCGGAAATATGGTAAGCAGTGGTTATGGTGGCAGGAGATATATTTATATGAATATACTGTGCAGCTCAGCTCCTATCAAATAGTTGTTTAGCATACTGTAGTCTAGAACATTCCTATAATTCATCAGAAGGGAAAATTTGTCTAGCAGAAGAATGTTGTTTGGCTACAAAACTGCTTAAAAGTATTTAAAAGAAAATGCCTTTTAGTGGAGCCTAAACCACCCTGGATTTTCTTAAAACCAGCCCACTTCACTCACTTGTGTACCTGCTCGGCCACTGGAGACATGTATTATACATCTCCAACTTTCAATAACCTATACCATGGTTAGATAGCTATCAAGTAACTATGAGAATTATTATCCCCATTTTACTCATGAGGTAACAAACCTGGAGATGCTGAAAAATGTGTCAAACATCCTATAGCCATCTAAACATAGTTCTAACTTCCAAATTCTAAGTCTCTCTACTATTCAACTCTTTCTCCCATAAAATAATCCCCACAAATAAGACTTGAAGTAAAGGATTCTAGATGTTATGAATGACAAGCAGGCATAAGCACCATGTTTTCAATTTATATAAAGGTGGGAAGTTTGAAAGAAAACACAGTATTTCTTATCGATTCACATCCATCCCACTATAAACAGTATCGATCAGCGGTTCTAGTTCGGTTTGTTGTTTAATATAGATATAGAAAACCTAGAGATTGTACTCCGAAAGCACATCTTCCTTTTGAAAATATTTTGATCATTTTGTTCCATTTAGAGTCATTTTACTTTTTTATATTTTGAGAATGTTTTTCCGCTAATTCAATTTTGCACTCCTGTTATAGTGGCCAATGCCTAGGCTTCTATCTAGGTTAACTTTAAAGTGAGCAGCAGTATAATAAATTGTAAGTGGGAAAATAGCCATATAATTATGGGTGGTGGTAGGAAGACAAAGTGTGGCTAATAATTTCTCTTACTCTCTGGACTCAGAATGTGGCATGTGCTTCCTTAAAGGGCCTATGTGGTAGAGCTTCATAGCAAATGCTCTCTTTCATCTTATTTAAGTTATGTTTGGCTTGCCTCCCATGTTTGCTCAGGGGGATAAGGTTAAGACCTCTGAAGAGGCCACTCTATCCCAATTACTTACCAGGCTCTCTTCTTTTCTTTAAATAGCTTGCACTTAGTCATGGAGAGTGTTTTGGGGTCATTATCTTCTTGATAGATGAACCCAGAAATTAACAACTCTTTTCTATTTGGATTTTAAAGGTCTGATAAGGTTTAATCCAAAGACTTTTTTTACATTTTGAATTTATCCAGGAACCAGTTCTTGCAGCAAAACATCCACATGCCTGCTAAGGCCAATTTTTCCTTTTGCAATCTGGTTTTTCTCAAAAGGTTCTTGCTCTATCCGCATAGTCTCCTATTGTCTCAAGTTGCCTTCTGGTCTGTCTTACCTAAAGGTTGCTTCGTCTCTCATTCCCTTATGTGCTTTAAGGAAACCTTAAGCATCTGTGCTCAGTTTCTATCGATGGCTATATTCAAGCAGATGCTTTATTTCCATGTACTCACTCTACATTCGCCCGCCCAAGTTTGAGTCTGAATTTCTGTGGTGTTTAGATTCTAACTGCATTTCCTTCTTGCCTGGTCTCTGAGAGTTATGCTGTCTTTCTCAGGCCTGGCATTCTACCTCCAGATACTGATCTTACAACTATATCCTGCTTATTGGGACCATTGAGAGAATTATTTTACTTCTCTAACACCATCATCTGCATTAATTTTGCTGATGGGATGTTTGTAGGAAGCAGCATAAAAGCAAGGCAGCTATTTTATATTTGCAATCCAAATCAAGTCATTCTCAGGCAGAGCATGGATGTATTTTGTCCCGTTCTTGTCAAGCTGAAGATTTTCAATAGGTAACCATGAAGTACCTCTGCATTGGATGCAATAACATCCTATGTGGGCAGGCATCCCTGTTCCTTCATGGTAACCAGTTAGCTTAGCTTTGACATTGTTAGACTTTTTAAATTTTTTTTGAGAAATGATAGGGGAAAGACTTAAAGTCTCTCTCATTTGGATTTAACCCAGGAGCGAAAGCATTACCTGAAGCTCTGTGCAGCACATGGTCTCATTTGGGCTTTGTTTCCTAAACAGTTTGTGGATGGTTGTGTTCAGAATTCCCAGCCCTCATTAGTTAACTGTACACATGTGGAAACACAGAAAGGCTATGACCTTCAAATCCACTCCAGAAATACAAACTTGGTCTCTAAGTTTAGAGAGGAAATGCTTCCTTCTCACTAGCCAGGAACTGGGACTGATGTTTTGCCCAGGTCCCACGTACGTCTGAGCTGTTCCAGTTAGCAGAGGGAAAAAAAATGACCTCTTGAGTAATACGTGCGTCATGAAGACTTGGCTTTGTCCTTGGTCCAGGGAGAAGCAGCTCACTTAAAGCACACAGGCCCTTATGATTTGGGGAGCCACAAAACATGGACTCAAAGTGGAAATTATTGACAATTGATCTATGAGAAGTCAATCAAAAATTAATTTAGGAGGCAGTGTGTCTCTTTCATTTTTTTCTAATTTACTTATTCATTTTTAATTGACAAATAAAAATTGTATGTATTGTGTACAACATGTTTTGAAATATGTGCATATTGTGGAATGGCTAAATTAAGCTAATTAACATATGCAGGAACTCACATTTCATGTTTTGTAGCGAGAGCACTTAAAATCTACTCTTAGCAATTTTCGAGAATACATTATTATTAACTATAGGTACCATGTTGTACAATAGATCTCTTCAGCTTGTTCCTCTTGTCTAACTGAAATTTTGTATCTTTTGACAGATATATCCCAATCCCCATTTCCCCCTCCCAGTCTCTCCCAGCCCCTGGTAATCACCATTCTAATCTCTCCTTCTATGAGGTTGCCTTTTTTGTAAGTGAGATCACATGTAAGTGAGATCATGTGGTATTTGTCTTTCTGTGCCTGGCTTATTTCACTTAACATAATGACCTCCAGATTCATCCGAATGACAGATTTCCTTCTCTTTTAGGGCCGAATAGTATTCCAGTGTGTATATACACCACATTTTCTTTTCCCACTGATCCACTGATGGACATTTGTTTAGGTTGATTCTATATCTTGGCTATTGTGAATGCTGCTGCATTGAACATGGGAGTGCAGACATCTCTCTGACATACCGATTTCATTTCCTTCAGATAAGTACCCAGTAGTGGGATTGCTGGATCATATGGTGGGTAGTTCTATATTTAGTTTTTTGAGAAGTTTCTATACTGCTTTCTTTAATGGTTGTACTAATTTACATTTCCACCAAGAGTATACAAGGGTTCCCTTTTCTCTACATCCTTGTCAATACTTACATTTCATCTTTTTCCTAATAACCATTCTATTAATAACAGGTGTGAGGTGATATCTTATTGTGGTTTTAATTCTCATTTCTCTGATGATTAGTGATGTTGAGCATTTTTTTCATATACTTGTTGGCCATTTGCATGTCTTTTTTGGAGAAATACCTATTCAGATCCTTTGCCCATTTTTTAATTGGGATATTGAGTTGTTGATTTCCTTATATATCTTATATATTAACCCCTTATCAGATGTATGGTTTGCAAATATTTTCTCCCATTTCGTAGGTTGTCTCCTCACTCTGTTGACTGTTTCCTTAGCTGTACCTTTTAGCGTGATGTGATCCCATTTGCCTATTTTTGCTTTTGTTATCTGTGCTTTTTGGGTCATATGAAAAAAATCATTGCCCAGACCAATGTCGTGAAGCTTTTCTGCTGTGTTTTCTTCTAGTAGTTTTATATTTTCGGGTCTTACATTTACATCTTTAATCCATTTTGAGTTGATTTTTGGATGCGTGAAATAAGGGTCTAATTTCATTCTTCTGCATGTGTATATCCACTTGTCTCAATACAATTTATTGAAGCAACTCTCTTTTCATGATTGTGTATTTTTGGCTTATTTGTCAAAAATCAATTGACTGTAAAAGCATGAATTTATATCTGGGCTCTCTATACTGTCCCATTGGTCTATGTGTTTTTATGCCAGTAGCATTCTGCCTTGATTACTATAACTTTGTAGTATATTTTGAAGGCAAATAGTGTGATACCTCTGTTTTTTTTCTTTTGTTTAGTTTTGTTTTTCATTTTTCTTAAAATTGATTTGGCCATTCAGGGTCTTTTGTGGTTCCATACAAATTTTAATATATATTTTTTTCTACCTTTGTCACAATGTCATTGGAATTTAGATAGTGATTACATTTAGCCTGTAAATTGCTTTGGGTACTGTGGGCATTTTAACAATATTAATTCTAATTAATTTTAACAATGTTAATTCTTCCAATCAATGAACATGACATATCTTTCCATTTATTTGTGGCTTCAATTTTTTACATCAGTGTTTGGTAGTTGTCAATGTACAAGTCTTTTACCTCCTTGGTTAAATGTATTCCTAAGTATTTTATTTTTTGCAGCTATTATAAATGGGATTATTTTTTTTGTTTCTTTTTTGGATATTCATTGTTAGTGTATAGAAACACCACTAATTTTTATATGCTGATTCAGTATCCTTCAACTTTACTGAATTTATTTATTAGTTCAACAGTTTCTTTGGTGACATCTTTAGTGTATTCTATACATAAAATCATGTCATTTGCAAACAGGGAAAATTTTATTTCTTCCTTTTAATGGATGCCTTTTATTTCTTTCATTTGCCTAATTGCTCTAGCTAGGACTTCCAGCACTATGTTGAATAGAAGTGGCAAGAGTGGGCATCCTTGTCTTGTTCTTAATCTTAGAAGAAAAGTTTTCAACTTTTCATCATTGAATAGGATCTTAGCTGTGGATTCGTCATATGTGGCCTTTATGGTGTTGAGGTACATTATTTCTACACCAAATTTGTTGTGAGTTTTTATCATACAAGGATATTAAATTTTGTTAAATGCTTTTATGCATCTATTGAGGTGATCATACGGTTGTTGTCCTTCTTTCTGTTAAGGTGGTGTATCGCATTTATAGATTTGTGTATGTTGAATCATGTTTGCATCGTTGGAATAAATCCCACTTGGACATGGTGAATGATCTCTTAAATGTGCTTTTGAATTCAGTTTGTTAGTATTTTGTTGAGGACATTAGCATCTTTGTTTATCAAGGTCATTTTTTCCTTGAAGTATCCTTCTCAGACTTTGGCATCAGGGTAATGCTGGTCTTGCAATATGCATTTGGAAGCGTTCCCTCTTCTTCAATTTTCTGAAGCATTTGAAAAGATCTGGTATTAGTTCTTCTTTAAATATTTGGTGAAATTAAGCAGTGAATCCATTAGGCCCTGGGTTTTTCTTTGAAAGGAGACTTTTTGTTACTGTTTCAATGTCCTTACTTGTTATTGGCCTGTTTAGAGTTTCTATTTCTGCATGGTTCAGTATTGGTAGGTTTTATGTTATCTATGAATTTATCCATTTCTTCTACATTATTCAATTTGTTGGCATATAATTGCTCATAGTAGTCTGTTATACCTCATTTCTGTGGTATAAGCTGTAATGTCTCCTCTTTCATTTCTGGTATTATTTGAGTCTTCTTTCTTTTTTGTTTTTTGTTAGTCTAGCTAAAGGTTTGCCAATTTTGTTTTTCTTTTCAAGAAACCAACTCTTGGCTTTGGTGATCTTTTCTATTGTTTTTCTCAGTTCTATTTCATTTCTTTTTGCTTTGATCTTTATTATTTCCTTTATTTTACTAACTTTGGGCTTAATTTGTTCTTTTTCTCTTTACTTGAAGTGTAACATCAGGATGGCTCTTTTCTATTCAGCTTTATTTAAAAATAAGCTTTGGGATTTTTTTGCTTATGACTGCATTTCAAGAGTCACTAAACTTTCCACACGCTCTAAGCAACTACACTCAGTTATATATATATATATATATATATATATATATATATATATATATATATATTTCCAAACAAATCATATTTTAGGCATAGAAAAGATATATGTGAATGTAATCATTGTTTCATATTACTGAAAATTTGAAAATAAACTAAATATGCACAAATAGAGAATGGCTAATCACTGGTTAAAACAATACAATATTTTACAATTATAGCAAAGATAATTGTTAAGACTCTGAGGCAACATGAAAAACTAGCTACAGATAGTGTTAAATGGGAAAAAGACTCTATGTATACTCTATTATAACTAGGTCAAAACATAATGTTTGATGACTTCTGAAGATATTTTTGCTTGATATGTATAATTATTGGTTGACATGTCTGTCTCCTTCTCTGGACTGTGACTTCTTTGAGGGAGGGATGATATTTTACCATATCTGCAAAACTAAGACCTAGAACAAAATAAGGGCTAAGGATATTTCTCAATTAACCTATGAAAAGATAGCAAAGAAAGCAAATTACCAAATTCTATCTATGATCTGAACTCAATTCTATAAAAATAATATATGCAGAAGGGTAAGAACCTGAAGGAATAAGAATCATAGAGCAGTGATTATAAGGATTCTTTGTTGGTGAGATATTGATTTTGAATGTCTATTATATTTTTTAAAAAAATAATTGTGCTATCTAGAGAAACGATAATAATGAGTAGGGGAGTGTCAGCATAATTTAACAGTATTGAAATGCAACTAGAAGAAAACTCTTATTTATTCAATAATGAGAAAGTTTAAAGATGTATGTTGTCATTAAAATTCAATTATATATGTAAATTTTCAGATCTCTAATATATGGAATAAGATGTCAAAAATGATCTACTTCTAACTACTTGTCATAAAATATAAGGTCTCTCATGATCTGGTATGTCCTCTCCTCTCTAACACCAGAGCTGCTGCGCTGTTTGCATAATGGGAGCCTTTCACAACTCTGGGTGTGGGGGAATAGTTGCAGCATAGTCCATGTGAATAGCACCACTAGAATTGTACAATGAGCAACCTACATGGCCATAGTGATGGCCCTGGTCAATTCTTATCTCTTTCCACCTATCCAACCATACTCAAATATATACATGCCATTTGCAAAAGTACTTTGGTGCCTATTCCCTTTGCTCTTTGTGTAACATCACAACCCTCCCCCTGCCACATTTACTAATAATGTCTGGTATTTATTGAGCATTTATTATGTACACAAAACTATTATGCTATGAGTTTTATATATATTGTTGCAGCTTTTATTTTTTTTAAATTGGTACAATTATCATCTTCATTTTATAGGTGAGAGAGATAAGGAACTTGCCCAAGTTCCCATGACATGAAATGGCAGATCTGGAATATAAATTCAGGTCTGCCTGGTTTTAAAGCCTGACAACTTAGTCTCTTACAAGCCATCCCTCTTCTGTGCTGTCTTTGTGCTCTTCCTTGACTTGCAAGATTCAGCTTATGAGTTCTGTAAAGCTTCCCCTGTTCCTCCATCCCAGCCCAAGTTGCCTTAGGTATCCTTCATCTATATCCCTTAATACAACTCTGTATTCACCCAAAGTGTAGCCAGCATATAGCAAACTGGATATAATCAGTGATTTTTCTTTTTCATGTTCCATTTAGTCCATGGGCTTATCAAGAGTGAAAATTGTATACCTCTTCAGACAGAAAATTAAAAGACTGTATTTTATTCATTTGTTGTTCACTTGTGCTTAGCACATGCTTGACACATGAATTAGTTACCCAATACATGTCTGGAAAATAAAATAATGAATGGCTTAACCACATCTTAGACTCTCGATTCATGGATGTGGTACCAAGAAATGATCACACATGTGATTTTGGTTGTGATTAGAAACCAGGATAAAATTGCAGTCAGTTATCACAGAGCTGTAGTAAGCACACATTCTTGTTAAGAACATACGGGCTCAGGGTTCTTTTGCAGATAGGTTCCTTCATTAAACACTGCATTAGTCCCATTATTTGCCTGCTTAAAACCTGTCCGTGACTTGTTATTTCATTCTTTATCCAGTCTGAATTCCTCAATGTGGCTTTAAAGGGCATTCATAACATGGAGCAACCCGAAGTATTTTTTCATTGTGTTCCAACATGTACCTTTGACGCTAAGCAGGCCGGTCACTTTACTCTCCCAACACACTATGCTTATACCACACTTGGGTCTTTACTCAGCTCATATACATTCCCCAGGATACCCCTTTCTATAGCCTTCTTCCCTTCTAAACCTGATTTAGATTCTTAGGCAAACTCAAATTCTACCTACAGGGAGACTTCCCTGTGTACTTTAGGTCTTAGTAAAGTCCCTTTTCTATGGACTTTTATTACCTATGTCAAATAATTTACCACTCAATGCAGGTTTAGTATCCCTTATCTGAAATGCTTGTGATCAGAAGTGTTTCAGATTTTAGATGATTTCAAATCTTGGAATATTTTCATTCCTATTGAGTAACCCTAATATGAAAATCTGAAATTCAAAATGCTCCATTGAACATTTCCTTTGAGCATGACCTTTGAATATCATGTCAGCAACTCAAAAAGTTTTGGATTTTGGAGTATTTTTAATTTTGGATTTTTGGATTAAGAATGCTCAACCTGTAATATTGTTGATTATTTCCAGCATTGCATTAGTTATGTTAGCATTATTTTTCCTATAACATTATTAACAGATGCCATGCATTTCTCTAGTTTCAAATCATAAGTTGCTGAGTGCCCACTATGTGCTAAGATCTACTCTGCGTGTTTTACAAATATTTCACTGTGAAATGATTTGAGTTTCTCTTTGGGTAATGACAAAGGAGAAAAATATTCAACAGCTACAGGGAGAAGAGTTGATGAAAGTCAAAACTGATTTCTAAACTAACTTTCTAAAAATAAGTTTGACTCTCAAATTTAACAGTGATCCTAGTAATGCATGTGAATAGATGACAGCATCCAACTAATTCTGCGCATGAGCATTTTATGCAACTTAAATATTTAGTATATAACATACGCAAAGAGCAGTTTTTACTCTCCCCTGACAGTTGTTGGTGCCTCTGTGAGTCACTGTGTTTGGTCTACTGACTCTACCCCATGTCAAAAGACCTCAATTCAGCCCAATGCTTTGCCAGTGTCTGCTGTAGGTAATAAAGAGGAACTAGGCAGAAGAGTTTGAATCATTAATCACAAAAAAATTAAAATTATGGGCCTTACTCATAGGACCATCATATATAAAGAATAGCACCCTTTTTGCCTTTATTTGGAGAATTTTAATCACTTCACCATTTATAAGAATAATAACAAAATGGATTTTCACATCATGACCTTAAAGTTGAAGGGTACAATTGTGTCTTCGGAAAGAATGAAAACATATGTGTCACAAGACTAACTGAAAACAGAAATTTCATTTCTGTTCATGTTCAGAGTCACTTTGCTGACACTGTGCTCCTGGGTTTGGAATTCCTTGGAGAGCAGAAGTTGGAAAGTAAAAGGCAAGCCTTTCCAGTAACATTTGGTTTAAATTTGCATGCAATTAAAATTCTTATATTATGGTATTAATAATTTTCCCTTTCTGGTTTCAGAATCATTAGATGTTTTTCCTATATTTAGCAAAAACCTCCTTTTTCTTATCATTTGTAACTATTCTTTCTGATTTACTTAAGTAAGATCAAGAGAAAGAAAAAAATGGGAAAGTCCACACACCATGGAAAGGTTGTCTTCTTTATTTTCATTGGATAGTTAGGATTATTTAGCAAGTGGAGGATTGCTCTGTCATTTCTGTTAGGCTAATTATTAAGAAAAGACATCACAGATTTCTAAGTTTTGGATTTGATCATTTGAAAAGGGTAAAAAGTGTAATTTATTCTTTAGCTTCAGCAGGTGATGAGTGCAATGAGCAAATTTCGATTCACCTATATTATTAATACATTTTGAATTAAATTATTATCTAGACACTATGAATAGTGCATGAATCCTTCTTAAATTTAATAATTAAAATGTATAACTATTTACAAATATTCCTGAACATGTAACTTAAATAGTCTTGAAACTTTAAGATTTGCTATCAAAATATAAATGAAATCCATTTATTTACATTTTCCATTTGATATTTGATCTAGTCTGCTTTATGGTTCCCTTTTGATCCAAAGACTTCAGAATTAACACCAAGGACTTTTCAGGGGAAATATTAGTAAAGACAAAAAGCAGTGGTGGTAGAACTATAATACTTCCTGCTCTTTTTAAATCAATCTGGGACAAAGGCCATTTAATATTTCAAATTCTGTGGCATGAGAACAGTACTGTGTGCACTAGGCTTCCAGCTCTGGCATTTAGAATGCATACACATGAGCAGAGGAGAATTCCAACAATCCATCTTTTCTTTATAATCTTATAGCCGTTCCAAAAGTCCATAGCTGGAGAATATATTTGGAAAGTGCTGCTTTTCTGCTCTTACCACATTCAGGTAACCATTCCAAAGCTGCTAAGGTTCCACTTGAGAGGTAACTTGCTATTACCATTTGTGCTGTGTGTCATAAATGGGCCCTATTATTTTCAGCAAGACCCCTTAGCGGCAGTTTCAAAGCAGTGGCTAGAGATTTGATTATACAGGTCTCTCTCCTGAACACATCCTTTCGCATTTGACATTTACACTGGTTGCGGGATTTTATGTAACTCGTTAGAGAGCAGTCTGAACCTTAAAAGGTGTTAGTCTTTTTAGAACCCTCTGGCAAAGCAAAGTCTTTTATTGGACTTAAATGTTTTGAGTTGAACACTGTACTTGTCTGATTGGAAAACGTTTCAGGAAACAGATATTGTTATTTTTCTAAGCTAGGCTGCAGGAATTGAGTTGGAGATATCACTGACCAAAAGGAATTTATTTTTCCTCAAAGAGCTGAGAACCAAAGGAAATGACTCCAATGTTTAAAATCCTTTTATTTCCTCTGTGAACGATATCTGTGCAGCTGAGATGAACCATTCCAATTGGCCCCCACCCAGACTTTATGGGAACTGAGATTAGGAAGTTGTATGGTCAAAATAGTCATTGTACAAATTGCTTCCAGTTTAAAAACCTCAAAGTTCTTGACAAAGCCATGAATCCTTGCCACATTTTATTTTTTCACATGGGTGACTGACCTGTCATTCATTAATTACCCTGCCAGGATTTCTTCAGTTCTTTTAGTGACTTCTATATATTTTTTCTTATTTCATTTGGGAGGAGGAGGCAATTTGCAAGAAAAGTATGCAGGGTTCCTATAAAATTCTCTTTGTGAGGCACCACATATCTCGCCCATTTCCATTGCCTTCCATTTGAAATAAAATATTGCTGGGCTGTAGTCAAGTTTATAAAAATGTGCTTTTTTCCTTTCCTAATTTCATTCTATACTTTCCTTCTTGCCTAGCTTTTCCATATCTTAGAAGAATAAAATGCTGGATGTGGTCTCAAAATTCAATGCCCATAACTTCCTTTGACACAATCATGCCCTGGGGAAATAGAATGACATTCATCACTCTAAAAAGCACTCTGTGCCCTTGGCTTCTCTTCCCAGCCTTGAGGATCTTGTTAATCTTTATATTCCAGGTGCCTAGTATAGTGCCAGACATGTTTAAAGGCATTGATACATATTTAAAGGGGGAAGTAGGCTAGCATGGGTAGCATCTGACAGTGTGGGGATACATAAAGTAGGGAAAGATGGGATTAATTACATACCTTAAAAAGTCAGGGATTATTCTCTGAATTTAAAACTGTCTTGAAGGGATAGCAATAACACCATTTCCTCTCTTCTAACATTTTTAGTTCTTCCCTATATCCTATCTACTTTGTGGGAACTTGTTTGGCAACCTAATGCTACTCAGACTTCCTTGGAGGTAGTTGCTCCTCTCAGTGGTTTTCTTTCTAATAATTATTTGGATTTGATGGGGGTTGGTAGTAGTTATCTCATTTAACATGTATAACACATATTAAAATGAACTTTAGTAGCCTAACATTAAACATTGAATGGGATTTACACATACCAGTTACTCAATCTAATTTGATTTGGTCCAACATTTGTCAGATATGTATTTTTTGGCAGACACTATTCTTGACACTGAGAATAAGAAACAGAAGATACATTGCCTACCCCCAAGTCCTCCAGGGGAGGAAAGCCAGGTACTATACACACACACACACACACACACACACACACACACACACACATCCCACAAAGATAATATGATAATATGTTTCTGAAGCAATGGGGCTTGCTTAAAAAAAGATAATATGAGCATAATAACTAATAATACTATCTGATGGTGAATGAGTACTTTTTATATGTCAGATCTTCCTTTAATAACTCTACATGTCTTAACTCATTTAATCCTTCAAAGACCCTAGGAGGTAGTTGTTAAAGTTATCAGCATTTCACAGATGGGAGTATTGAGGCACTATGCTCAAGATCATTCAGCCTCCAACCCATAGAGCCCGAGTCCAGGCAGTTCCAAATATATGCTCTTAACTGCTGTGCAATAGTGCTATAAATAAAGTGCTCTTAGACAAAAATCAGGATGTTAAATCATCCCCAAATTTGGAAAAGGCTTGGAGCAAAGGTGATATTTGAGCTTGGCTCTGAAGGATGAATGGAAGTTTATTTAGCAGAGATGGCAAGAAAAGATTTACCTGGAAGAGGAAAGAGCATGGCAATGGCAGAAAGTTGTAGAAGTGCATGACACTTTCTGATGTCTTAGAAGTACAGTGCTTGCATGTATGGGAAGAGTAAGTGATATAACCTGGAATTCAGCCTCAGGTTGTTATTATGATGGGTCTTGCATAAAAGCCAGAGTAAAAAGCCTTGTTATAAAAATCACTGGAACCAAGAAGAGGTTCATAGGTAAAGGAAATATGTGGCCAGAGGTATATTTTGGAAAGTCAATTCTGGCAAAGAACTGTTAGTCACAGAGGAGGAGGAAAGCTAGATGCAGGTAGACAGGATAGGATGATGTATCCTTCCCCTTGCATTCATTTGCTAGTAACAGAAATAATGACTAAGCCATGACTTCAACTATTTTCCCCCACAGCATTAGGAGAATGAAGGTACACAATCCAGATTCAGTATAGTGCTTACATCATTAGAGACTTAGCACTCATCTATCCTTGGTGTATGCCTTTTATCTTCATGCCTTCACCTTATGGTTGCAGAGAGCTACTCCACATTTAGCATTTTACATTTGCATTCCAGGCAGAAAGAACAGGAAGCTGAATGGCAAAAGACAAGTGCCAGCTGAGTGTGTCTTTGTTTAAGAGCTTTCCACTTACATGTAATCAACCCCACACTGTAACATGTTCATGGGTTCATGGTACCCAAGTGATGCTGGAAATTGTGGTTATAGGTGGGTATATTGCCACCCATTAATAAAATAGAATGCCTATAGGAAGAGAGTTCTGTCAAAGTAGATATTGCAATTGTCTGCGTGAGAGTTGAAGAGGACATGGACTAGAGCTTTGAGGGCAGAAGAGGTAAAGTGGAGACAAATGTTAAGGATGAAGATCAGTAACACCTGGGGACCAATATGCTGAGGCCAACTGGGAAGGGGAGGAATGGAGGAAGATGCTGTGGTTTTTGACTTTGGAAACTGTATCGGTGATAATGGTTTTAACTGAGATGGGGAGAATAATGTAATATCAGTTTTTAATGAACAAAATAATACATTTCGTTCAGATACACTGAAGCCAGAAGATGATGATCTAAGTGTTAGGGTAGTCTAAACCACAGACGTTGATGAAATCACCTAAGAAGAACATATAGGGTGGCATATAGCAGAAGACTAAGGAGAGGGACTTTTTAAGGATAAGGAAAAAGTCAGAGGAAGAGGAGCAATGTCATAAAAGCTAGGCATAGCATTTCTAAAAAGAAATAATCAACAATGTCAAATACCTTAGACTATTTAAGAATGCAAAGAAGATATTGGGTTAGCAATTAGGTCATTATTGTTGTTGAATAGATGTTAAAACAGTGAATACATGAACACATGAATGTCTTAACCATGTATGTAGGTTGAATTCATATTCTTGCAGGGACTAGTTGTCTTAACAGAATAAATCACATAGAATTCAAGGCAGTTCCAAAATCTATTAAAAGACAAAAATGGTATTTTTCGAAAAGAAACATCAAAAAATATTGTCACACACCATGAATAAAGTTCTAAGTGAAGACATTGAACATTATTTCTTGTTTCTCAGAAATTCTTCTATGTGCCCTAGTTTTTTCTAAATACCTATTCCTACAGCTTTTGCAAAACTATGTCTTGTAGAACATCTTGGGGTAGCTAAAAGGGCAGAAGGGAAGTTTGTTGTGCCTAAGTAAGAGTAACTTGCGATGCCTCCCATTTTTAGGTGATCCTTGCCTCTTATCTGTTTCTAAGAGCAGGGCATTCACTCAGGCGCCTTCAAGTATATATTGAGTGATCATTATGTGTCTGACATTGTACTAGGCATAGGCCATTGAGTTTAGCTAGCACCAGCATTACTACTAAGAAATCAGTCAGATTTCTCTGTGGTTTCTTTAGAGGAATACTAAAAAATATTCATTTTTCCTATGTGGGTCTATAGCCACTTAGAAATGAATTTCCTTCTAAACTCTAAAAATAGAACAGCTATTATTTTATGAGTTATATCATGACATTGGGTCCCAAACTGCTGCTTCCATTTCTTGTTTTAGGCTATAAAGTGGCCAGCTCCATGAATGGACACATGCAAATAATAAAAATACCTTAGGAAATATACAGAAAAGTTTTATCGTTAATAAATGTGCATAGATACAGCCTCCTGACCTGTTCCATAGTAAAAGAAGGCCATCAGTAAAGATGTATCCTTCAACAGAAAAGAATATGAAAACATTTATAGTTTTCAGGGTCAATTAGCAATTCTTTTTTCACCTTGGCAGGGCATGTCTAAAGTTTAAGTGGCCATTTTCATCTTGTCAACACATTTCATACCACTTTCTTTGTTCATCCTTCAAAATTGGTAAGATATCCTAGCTTATTCACAGTCTGCAATTTGCTCAAGGCAGGGGTCTACTTACACGTTGTGTGTTATTATGTGGCAGAGATGACATTCTAACTTTGTGTCTCAACTAATGAGGTATTTAATTCTTCCATGAAGAATTAATCATGATGTCCACCAAAACCAGAAAACACCTGTGGATGATAGGTATACCTGTGTGAGCAAGGCTGATGAGGAACTGGAGTGACAAGGGAGATGGGAAGGAAGCAATTGAAGGTGGGCACTTTATATCCACAAAACTGTAATGAACCATGTGCAAGAAAGTAGAATACTAATAGAGCAAATTCCATGTTTCTGTGTATTTTTATGTTCCAAAACATAAAGTTATGATAGCATGAACTGGCAATGTTGCAGTAAAATTGTCGTGTCTTCTATTGATAATTTGTAATGTAAGTTTGTACAATCCTTCTAGAAAGCAATTTGCCCATGCGTTTCAAAGCCCATAGGTGTATTGTTTCAGCATTTACACTACTGGGAACTGATCTTGGGACAGAACCTAATCCAAGAGAAGAAGAAAGGCATCTGTAGAACATAAATAAGGAATCATGAGGGCTGAATAAGTCAAGGGTCGTGTGAATGGAGAAGATTTAAGGGTTTCAAGAAGTGTTAGAAAGCCAAGTTCACTGAGTTAGGTGATGAAAGGGATAGGTGGAGGATACAAAGTGAAGAAGAGAAAGGATCCTAGAATGATTTCTAGGTTTCTGACTTGGACAACTGTCTTGGATCATTCATTGAGAAACAAAATGTAGAAGGAGAAAAAAAAAAGTACTAGAAAGGTCACAAAAGTTTTGCTTCGAGAGCTGTTGTAATTGAGAGGTCTGTATGACTAAGTGGAGATGCTGAGTAGAAAAAAATACAGATCTGAGATTAGAAAAAGATATCTAGGCTGGAGATAGAGATTTGGACCACAGGTTATCTTTGGGAAGGAATCCCCCCAGAAAAGAAATAAATAATATATTTATTAAATGGAATTCTAATACACAATGATAATCGTGAGGGCTATGTTGCATCTTAGGAAAATTCTTATGATATAAAATTAAGTAAAAGATGAGAATGAAATACACTTCTGTTATGATTATAATTTATATGCATCATGAAAAAAACTGGATGAAGACAGCAGATATGAAAATACCATAATCTGTATGGGTAGTAGGATAATGACACTATTTCTTCTTTGATTTGATAGTAATACTATTTTTTTTTTTTTTTTTTTACTGTTTGTGCCATAAAAGTAACTTGGAAGCATTCATACATGCTTAATCTTCCTATGTGTTACTAAAGAATTATGAAGTTTAGGAATATTCCTAGAAACTAGTGATTTTTAAACTTTGTTCTTTAATAAAATAAAATTTTAGATGGATACAACACAGATGAAAGAAATAAATATGGAGCACTCATGTTTGAAGCTTGGGTGGAGGATCTCTAGGCCTTTTTCCCCTGGCCCCTCAGGCACTTCTCTTCACCAACCATTAGGTGAGTCTTTCAACCACAGTCTGAAAACCACACTGTGCTGTGCCATTCTCCTGCGACAAGGCTGTGAAACTCAGAGGTCAACTAACAGAACTCAAATCTGATTCAGCTGTTTGACTGGCAGTTCTTTCGCTATTTGGTTTCTATCTGGAAATTTCCTGCTTTGCCCTCGCACTTCCTGTCAACTATACCAATTAGGATGGCTTTGTGGGGTAGATTTTACTGCTGAAATCTCAGACTTGGACTTTATTTTCCCTTAAAAGTAGCACAAACTGCTTTATTGTTATTAAAATGGAAGTTTTACAATGACATTCTTAAGAATGGTCATTCTTTTAAACCGCTTGATAACTTTTACTGTGATTTATTGACTCTCTGGCCAAAAGTCTGACCCCTTCTCTTCTATTTAGAGTTGCCAGATAAAATACAGGACTTCCAGTTAAACTTGAATGTCAGATAAACAATGAATGTTTTTATTTAGTATAGTATTTATTTAGTATAAGTATTTTTAGTGTAAGTATGCCCCATACAGTTATTATTAATTGTTTATCTGACATTCAAATTCAACTGACCATTCTGTATTTTTATTTACTAAATCTGGCAACCTTGTCCCAGTATTAAGAAAGTCCATTCATTCTAACGATCTAGACCTGGTGACAGTAGCCGAGAGCCAAGTGTGGCTGAGGAGCACTTGAAATGTGCTTAGTTCAAACTGATATGGGCTGCACATGTAAAATACACACCAGGTTTTACAGACCTACTATTAAAAAAGAATGTACAGTATTTCATTAATAATTTCAAAACTGATTACATGTTTAAAATGATAAATTTTGGATAGCTTAGGTTAAATAAAATATAATAAAATTAATTTTACCTGTTTCTTTTATTTTTTTTCAATACATGTACTAGAAAATTTAAAATTACATTTGTGGCTTGCACTATATTTTTATTGGATAGCACTGGTTTTCCTGACCTAGGGGACATTCAGGTTTTTAGCTCTTTTATCTCACAGAAGATATTTTCAATAGGGCAAATATACACCAACAGCATGGTAGGCTGACTAAAAGTTATGCAAGATTGATTCAAAAAAACTTAGCCAACCTAAACTGAGAAGAATAATATATCTTCATGTTAGTGGAAGTAGCTTAATTTGAAAAAGACTTCTGGGAGGGCTAGTTCTTCCAGATCAGAAAATGGATAAATGGATATGCACTGGGCATAAATTAATACAAAGGGTTTATTATGCTTTATTGTTGTTTCTTAGCAAAACATTGAAAGCACTGATTTCTTTGTGATTTCATAGACACACATAATATTTCCTCATGGAGTTCCAATCATAACTCAGTGTTTAATTCTATTTAGTGAGGTTAAAGAATCATATATCATAGACACCTAAACTTGGAAGGAATCACAATGTATCACCTGCTGAGGTCAAGGTTCTTGTCAGAACTAATATTAACTGCTCTCTCTGCCTGTAGCATGTTTTCCACCGAGAGTCCCAAGGGTTGTTCCTTACAGCGTTCAGGTCTTTGCTCAAATGTCATCTCTTCGAGAGGCTCTACTCTGACTCATTATCTAAAATAGCACCCTGTCACTCTCTTACTCTTACCCTGCTTTGTTATTTTTTCATAACACTGACATTCTATCTTATTCCACTCCATCCTTTATTGTATTAATATTTTAAATTGTGTTAAGGAGTTTATATTATTTTCTGCCTCCCCAATTAGCATAAACTTCATAATGGCAAAATTGTTCACTGCTGTGCCCTCATAGCCTAGAGCTGTACCCGGTTTATAGGTAGGTATTGTGATCCTATGAGCTTTCTGATATTTCCTATACATTTCTTATCATTTCTTGTTACTTAATACTTTGTTGATAGCTCCAAAACTAAGTTTTAATTAGTCTTTCTTATTAATATTTTGGAAATCAGCAAAACATAGCTCCTGAACCTCTGCTCATTCACTTTCTCATATCGGGCTCCTATCCCCAGTCAGGCCCATGGGAGGTGCTGGGAACACAGCAGTCACCCACGTAGCCAGGGCGCCAGGGTTCACCGAGTTTACATTCCTAGAACAATCTTACTCTCAATGGCTCTAAACTTTCTCAACTGGCATGCCAGGAAATTGAGTTCATGATGTACCAACCTGTGTTAACAAATCTGTTTGCTACTCTTATAATAGAATTTAACAAAATATGAAGCACATTCTTTCTGTCCAGCCCTGTTCTGACTTCTTTATGTAGATTAACTCATTTATTCTCATTGTAACATTAGCACTATTATTATCCCCATTTTTCAGATAAGGAAACTGAGGCAAGGAGAGGCACCACTTGCTCAGGTCACACATCAGTAACTGATGGAGCCAGAATTTGAATCCAGATAGGCTAGCTCTGGAAATTTTTAACAACCCAGATACATAAGGTTAATCCAGCTGACCTTGTGTATTTACCAAAGATAACTACAATTAACCTCTTCATTGAAAGTTTAAGATCATGAGTTATTTAATCTGGTTTGGGCACACAGTCAGTTTGGAATGTCCTTTATCTTCTTCTTAATATAACCCAGTATTACCCATTTTATAAGACCCAGCATGTTATAAAATCAGGGTCCAATCAGGAAAATGGAAACACCTCAAGGTTTTATAAAGTTTAAAAAGAAGGTTGCTTGCATAGAAATGGAACAGCTAAGAAAGTAAGTAGTCTAGGGGAGTGACCCAGAGGTTAGGATAGAAGGAAACACTAGCACATCTAGGTTTTGAGGGGTAGCAGAAGGAGGTGGGGTTACAGGAAGCTGCTATTATCTGTAAGCCTGGAGGACGGTGGGAGGAGTTAGGATTACCCTAATTCAAAAGTTGGAGCCATCCAGTGAAGGCTAGCACTATGGCAGGGCTGTCTGGTGGGAGCTAGGACCAGGAGGAGACACTGTAGGAAAAAAAATACCCTAACTTCTCTTTTGCTTCAGTCTTCTACTCTTCTGCCAGTACCTCCCATTGGTCAAACCTACTGGAAGAGCGGGTTGGCAGAGGAGTCTGGGAAATGTGGATTGCAAGGATAAAGAGCAGAATAGTTCCGAAGGCTAAAAGGGAGTTGACTGCACACATGATGCACTCCCATGCAGTGGTCTCTTCAGAGGTCCTCTGAATTCAGCATTCCTGGGCCCCTTTTTAGTGCCTCTCCTCTTTTGTGGCATTATAGGTGTTAGAATAGTGCTGGGCACACTGTCAGTGCTCAAAGCGTATATGAGGTGAGTGTTGTTCATATGGTAACTTCTTTAATCCTACAAGAACCCTGGGAAGTAAGCAAAACTATTATCCCAATATTCCAGATGGGGAAACCAAGGCACTATAGTATTTCCCCCAATATCATACAGTAAGTGGCAGAACCTGAATTCAAATCCAGACTGTCTAGCTCCAATGTCCATCCTCCTAACTACCACCTGCTACTGCCTTGCAAGATTCCTGCCTCGTTCACTGAGCATCCAGGGCTGGACACTGTGTAGCAGGTGCTCATTAAATACTTGTTTGGAAAAAAAAAAAAACTGAACTTCTGATTTTAATATTATGTACTAGTCACTTAGATGCTTGAACTTTTATAATCACTTGGGTTTGTTTTACAAACTGCTTTTGTTGTTGTTGTTTTTCATGTTTCAATGGTCTCATCTCCCATAGTCTGGCTATTCATTTGTATGCTTTTTCACCTTTATAGCTGAATGTTTTGTTTGAAAGGCAGCATCCACAGGGTCAAATATCCAGGAATATCTTCTTTAGATGTCTCCAATGTTACCTAGGGAAGTTACCTTGGTAATAAAAGCCACCCTTCATTCCTGGGAAAAGAATCAGTTTGATTCCTGGGAAGTTAATGAGACAAACAGTCTTACAACAGCTACTTTCTGTTATCAGTCTGCTATTGATGGCTTACTATGCTTCAGAAGTTTTACATACATGATCTTTTTTATTTTTTAAAAAATTCTAAGTTTTTAATTATTATGGGTACATAATTGTGTGTATTTTCAGGGTACATGTGATGTTTTGATAGAGGCATACAATGTGAATTCATCAAATCAGGGTAATTGGGCTACCCATCACCTCAGGCATTTATCGTTTCTTTGTGTTAGGAACATTCCAATACCACTCTTTTAGTTATTTTAAAGTATACCCTAACTTATTATTGATTGTAGTCACTTTGTTGTGCTATCAAATATTGTTCATTGTATCTAACTAAATTTTTGCCCCCATCGACCATAAAGAGATGGAATAAAATGAATAAAGAAAATGATAAAAGAGTCATCTACGTGAGACATTCAAATTTCATTGATGAAATAACTTAACCATCCTGTCTTTTTGGGGGAAAAACCATAAAGTGGGGATCTTTTGAAAATACCCAGGACAACCCTATGAGCTTTCTGATACAATTTCCAATATATTTACTTCAAATTCTTTTTTGCTACCTGATTCTTTTTCAACCATTATTATGTCTAATTTCAAGAGGAGGAAACTCAGGCTCATGTACCACACCTAGTAAGTAGCAGAAAGGGGATTTGAACTCCTGTCTAGCTACAAAACCTATTAAGAGTTCAAAGAAATTCAATGCCGCACAACATGAAAGCACGTGGTGATGAAGGCAGTGAAGCTGCTCCTTATGATGCCTAAGCAGTGATGATGCTCTTTCATGCACACGCTGTACCCTGACTTCACAAAACATCATGGCATGGAAGATACGAATGGCTCCCTTTACATTCTTAAGAATGATCCCTTGTGACCACAAAGAGCAGAAAAAAGCATATGAAGAATAAATTGTTTTTGTTAGCAAAACAGTAAGAAACATATTTTAAAAGTAACTGGGAAAGCACATTTAATTAGGAAATTCATACTTCTTTCTTGCATTTTGGCTTTTCCTCCAGTTAGGTTCCTGCATATGACTGTATTATTGGGGACTGTGCCTTTAAAAATGGAAAAAAAAAAAAACAAAAAAAAACCCCACAATTAGCCTGTGAGCACATTTTTTATTCTGGCTCTGGCTGCGAGAACTGAGTTTGACTAGGCTCTGTATCAAAATAAAATCCAGGGAGGCATTCCTAAACTTGGACCTTTTGTCCACACTCACTTCCTGTTGACCGAGTGACATCCCTTCAGCTGGCCCTCTGTCAAGCTGTTCGCACAGAATAGGGAGCAGTGTTCTCAAGGGCAGCAAAATCTTGCAGCTGATTAAAAGTAGCATGGGATGCAACCAAGATGCCAATTCTCTTTCCTTTTTGGGTTTGCTTGAGTCCAAAGGTCAAAAGGAAGACAGAGCAGCTCAGTGTACTCGTTCGTAATTCCACTCCCACCACTGCCCAATGGTAGGACGTATTCAGAGCCTTGCCTCATCGAGGAGTTCTTCAATCTTCAGTCTTTGTCCCCTAAACACAGGCTTGTGTGAACATGCTATTAGCTGGCAGGGTCCAATTTCAATATTAGGAGTTACATTCAGTTTTAGGATCCTCATAGTTGTCTATACTGGGTATGAATCTGAAACTGCTGCCAATTTTCTTTGAAGGCATTTTGGTATCATTATCCCAGTGCTTATGCTATTATCTCTGAAGTGTTGTTTTCCAGCTATTTTCTGCCTCTAAAAGACAGGATGGTTTAGCTATTTTATCAATGAAATTCAAACATGTAGTGTAGCTGACTCTGGTGATTTTCTTTATTTCTTTTATTCCACTACCTACCAGAGAGAACACTCAATATTTGCAGTGAACAGGCACCTTAGGGAAGTCCCTAACTACTGAAAGTACGATCCACGGAGGAGCAGCATGGCCATCAACTGGGAGCTTGTTAGAAATGTGTAATCTTAGGCCCCATCCCATAACTGTGGAGTCAGATACGCCTTTTAGCAATACCCCAAGTGTTTTACGAGACAGCTAAAGTTTGAGAAGCAGTGATCTGGCTTATTTTTGGTCTTCTAAGCAGTTCTGAGGATTTTTTCAGCCTCTTTTTGGGCATTTCCAATAATAGAGGTGTCACTTATATTAACGTAAAAATTGTTAGGCAACTAAACTCTGCCTCCTTATAATTTCTACACTTAGGCCTTATTGCATCTCTTTAAAGCAAACAGAGTAAGTCTACTATGACTCATCTAGTATTTGTAGGTAGCTAATATGTTCCCAACCCATAGCATCCAACCCCTCCATGTCGCTCTTTCTCTCCCTCTCTCTCTCATTCTCTCTCTTTCGTTTCCTCCTACCTGCTAATCCTTCATTCCTTCCTCATCTCTTTTCATGCCGTGTGGTTTTCTCAACCATTCCTTGCCTTGCCTGGCTTCCAAATTCTCAACATGATGATAACTGTTTTATTAATGGACTCCAGTTGTCAAGTTGTCAGTCACTCTCTTAACATGTGATGTCTGAAATGGTATATTATATTTTGTTTGATGAATTGATAAGTTAATTTTATCATAGTCTTTGTATAGAAATACAGGGACTCTTTTAAACTATAGAACATAGAGCTGCTGCTGCTGACTGAAATATTTAGAAGTATCCTCTTAGAGACTACCAGGTCCCCATGTCTAGAAGGATCCAGTGAGCGACATCAGTGTTTCAGATGTAATCAATAGGTAGAGCAAAAAAAGATGGGAAGTAACTACTTAAGTGTGAACTATGCTAAGTAGTACTAAAGCTTCAGTAATAAAATGCAGAATCACAATTTGACCTTCCATTAGCCCCACTAACTACCTGATGCTACGTAACAAGCAAAGTCCTAAAGTATGATTTAGACCATTCTTTTCAGGTCTAACGCATTACAAAGACATGAGTAAATAAATTGATAACACCATTTTAATTTAACATAGAAACGTTGCCTGATTAATGACTAGACCTTTCACATAGAAATACCAGATATAATCTTCCTGGTAAGTTTTCGGTCTCTCTTTCTTTCTTTTTTTCCTCAAACGCTCAAGCACTGTTGATTGTCTTTACAATCATAATTGCAAACAAACATAAACAAATCAGGCCAAGTAATTAAGAAATGCTAAACATGTCTGAAGCATTCAAAAATGCAAATAAGTTCACCAAATTCCTTTAAGTGGAATATATGGTACTAGATCTCCTGAAAAATTGTACCAACTATAGCAGCACACATTATTCCAATGTCTATGATATGTAAGAGGCTGATCACTTAGAATGCCCCGACCTCAAGGAATGTTGTCAATTACATCTTCATGATCATTTTATTCTTTTAATTTTCGTAGCATTTTATGCTTACTCCAGAATTTGTTTTCAAACTCATGTCTTTTTGTTTAGAGATATAAAACCTGCCTTATAATGGAGTGCCATACTGAAAATGTTTGAAAAATTTGGAAAATTATTTTGTTTAAAGAGTTTTGGTGGCAGAATAGTCATTTGCTCTCATGTTGCCTTTGTGAAAAAATAAAATCTAGCATCTATTTGCTATTCATATTTTAGGATGGAAAATGAGAATGAAAAAGTATGAGCCAATGGGAATGTATTGATTGATCATAGGCTATTCTTTAGACCAGGATTTGTATGCTGTATGATAGAAGAGCCTGAAGTCATACCACATGTGAGGGATTTTCTCATGCACAGCATCTAATCTTCCAAATAATGCGTATACCTCCTAGAAATATCACACATGTAGATTATAGTCATGTGGAATAGATGGAAAATTTGAGGGGAGAAAAGAAATTGAGGGGAGAAAGGAGGAAACAGATGATCACTAATCTGTATGCACGTAATGTTTTATGAATTCACAAAATTTTATTTTTTTGAAAATGCAAGAATGTATGAGAAAACATTTAGTCATTTTTGACTTCATTATTTAATCTAAATCCAAAAAGACCTTGATGTTCTGCAGAAAGCATAAACAGAAATCAGAAAAATATAGAGAGTATATACATCACATGGACACATTTTTTAAAAAATTCAAAATATAGTATATATGATCCATTTTCAATTTTTTCATATAGGCCATTCCACTGGAGAATAGTAGTAAAAGAAGATGGTCACTATGGATGTATGTGCTTTAGTGAGGTCTAAAGATTAATTCCCGAATTGTATTTTATTGAAGAATAGAAATTGAAAGTTCCATTTTTTTATTTGTTGGACTGAAAGCAAAATTCACAGATAATATCACTGTGAAATTATGGGGTTTTTCAGTAAATGAGATCTGTGGTGTTGTTTATAAAATTCCATTAGCCCTTCTTAAATACATATGGGTAATTATTGGAAAGGGAAAGAAGAGAACCAATACACTGCAAGATAGACAAAGAATTGATTTCACTTATCCATACCATATGTAGGGTGGATGGTATGTTTCATTGGATAGTAAATAAATATTTTCATCATTCCAATATATTTCATTTTCCTCTGAAATTTTCATTCCTTCTGCTAGGCTTCCCTTGCCCTGTACACTCTGGGAATTTGTTCTTTCATGTCAATAGCCTTTTTTACTCAAAACTCACCCAGGATAACCTATTTTGTACCCAGATCCAGTGGCCTTTTCCATCTTAGGCCATTTGTTCTGAAAAATAAATGCAAGCTCTCTGTCTTTTATAAAATTCATATTTGTACACAAATTAGTCCGCATAAATAAATTCTTGATGACAGCTAAAACAGCACATTGTAAAGTTTCCAGAAGAATCAACAAATATATACCAAGTTTAGAAGTGAAAAATTTCTATCCTAGAAATCTGGATGTGTTAAAGTAATAGCCACCAAAGAAAATTCACAATGATTAAATTCGATATGGGCTAGAAAAAAATACAGTTTGTAAAGTTTGCATGGAAAATAACTGACACAGAAAATAATTTCAGTAAAAGTAAAATTAAAATGCTTCGATGCCATGTACTAAAAATTGATAAGGAAATCAACTTGGTTAAATGCAGTTGATTTTGGAAAATTCTGTATGAAAATTCTTTAATGCTTATCTAATTTGATCTAAATAATTTTGTAGCCATAAACATGAAGTAAAAATGTCTTTTTGGTCAAAATAATGGAGTCTAAATGGTGGGATTAGAATGCCCTTTACTCTCAAGAGCTTATTCCTCCTAGGGGTATTTAAATTTTTGCAAAGTTCAGTATTTATTAAATTAGAGAATTCAGCAATATGAAAAATTAACAGTGAAAATTTAACACTGCCATCCCTGTGAGGGATGCAGGCTGAATATTTTGTATCCATCACCCAGGGAATGGTGGGCAATTCCTTTGCTATTCAAAGTGTGGTCTACAAAACCTCAGCATCAGCATCACCTTGGGGTTTGCCATAAATGCAGACTCTTAGTCTCAAACCAAGTCTACTGAATCAGAATCTGCATTTTAACAAGATCCTTAGATGATTGTTATGTACAACAAAATTTAAGAAACACTGTTCTATTCTAATACTGCTTCAACCATGAGATTCACCTGAACTGTTCTCATTTCAGTTTGTTTAAACTACAGATAGTACAGAAATGCCCACCCACCTTTATGCCTGTATAATATAATAGTATATGTCTTTTGTTCCTCATTTGTTCAATGTTTCCACTTCATTTATGAGGAGACATAAACAACGTGATTTGAAAAGAAAACCTTGTGATCTGTTTCAGAGCTGAATTTTGTAGCTAGAATATTTATAGAATAAGAGACGCCGATGTTCCATGTGTCCTCCGTTGCGGCGTCTGATGTTTTTGTTGTTAATAAGCACTTTGATGTTTGAGCATCTCAAGTGTTCTTGCTGAGGCAGCAAGGAAAATGTAACTCTGTGCTTGTGCAGGATGTTGTCCTGGTAATGAATATGATGCTAAGCCTCTATCCCTCTCAACATTTATCAAATGTGGACACAAACTTCAGGAACAAAAATAGAACTTGGACCGTAAGAGTTTGAACTGCATTCAGCTAGCCTATTTGGGGATCCATGTAAACTGTATTTTGTCACGTAGCAATTCCCTTGTATTTTCTCTCTTTTTCCATTACTTGTACATTCTTCTGGGAACCTGGTCAACTATTATGGTCTCCAGTCCATTTAACCTGTTCCTTGGAATAACAGAAAAAGTACCATTCTTAGTGTTAGGAGACCTGCATAAGCACAGTGTCTGCTAATAGTACAGGCATTCAGTGTACATTATTCTCTGTCTCTCCCCCACCCCCGACTATTAATAGTTAGATATGTCACTTTGAAGTACTCTTTGACCCTTTTATCTTTCACTTTCTTCATCTACAAAATGAAAATTAGACTGAAAGACTGTGGATTGTGTGTGTGTGTGTGTGTGTGTGTGTGTGTGTGTGTGTGTATTTCCATGGATTCATTCATATTATTTGTGGTGCTTTTCAGGTTGGTATGTCCTAAGACAAGAGTCCCTTGGACTACCAGGATTCAACATACATTCCTTAGGTGCCATTCTAAGCTGAGGAAAACTAAGTGAACAGGGGTTCCAGTTTCCCTGCTTGCCGACACTGTGCCCACTGTACATATTATGGTTCTCCATAAAATTTTGATTGAGAAAAGTTTCCAAGCTCTTAAAAATAAGTGTTAGGCCCTGATTCTCTAAGAAATTCAAATAATTGATAGTGCAAAGTGCATCAAAATCTCTCTAATAGAAAGCAATATAGAACATTTATGTGTATGGTCTTCTAGTCTTCACTTTATGAAGTGACAAAAATCAGAGAAGCATGACTTCTAAAAACTACTTTGGATGAATGAAACCACTGGATACCTGTATAAGTTTACTATCTGGATTGTGGGATTTCTACCACAGATTTCTTTTTAAAATTACTACCTTAAAAGTTTCTGATGATTACTTTTCTCTCCACTGCCTTTTTCTTATTTTGAATTTTTAAAGGGTTATATTTTATGCCAATCAATCATGAAGTCATCACAAGCCAAAAGCATTTAGCCCACATGGTCAGTATAGATATTGTCTTGCCAGGTTCATTTTAATGCAGTTATTTTTTAACTACCATTATCTATTAAATGCCCCTTTTGGAGTTTATGCTTCACTTGGTTCTTCGTATAGTGATTAAGAAAAATTTTTTTCTAATCTATTTGTTCTGCTGAGCATTAAATGCCCTGGGATTAAAAAGCCAGGCAAGTATTTACCAAGTGTTTCTTGATCAACATTATGGGTCACTCCTTAAGTCACTCCTAAATCTGTAGCATTATTCTGTCCATTTTGTCCGTGGAAAAGTAAACACAAGAGTAATTAAACATTATAGGCTCCAAAGGAGACCAGGCTGACGTTCTTGTAACTTTATGAGTTATAGTTCCCTATTTATCATACTATGTTACGTTCCATCTTCACATAATAATAGCACCTCCATGTGTAGATGCAGCAAATGTTTCTGAAGGACATAGTTTTCTTCCTTTTCAGTAGTGTGGGGACAAAGGTCATGTTCCAGCAGCATCCCAAGCAAGCCTTTACCACCAAGTGTGTTCTATTTTGAAACTCAATCAGTTACCCTTAAAGAAGAAATCTGAGTTTCTACAGAAAGAAAAAGACTGGCCAGATCCCTTGTCCCTCCAAAAGTGGTGACTAAGCAGTAACTTTTCCCTTCCATTTGTCTTGGTTGAGCGAAACGAAGTCATAGGTTTACTTCATTCTTTTGAGACATTTCTCATTTTGTAATTATTAACCAAATTCATACTCTGTAATGGGGAAAAACAAAAATGTTGTCGTTCTTACACACATGTCATAGGTGGAAGATAATCCACATCTGTTAAATATGATAAATTTTTTCTAAAGATTCTTTCCTCCTTGAGTTGGCAGTAAGATATTTAAGATGGCCAATTTTAGATTGTATAGATCTAAATTGGTTAAAAGTTTAATTGGTTAAAAGTTTTTTTTTTTTTATGGTGAGGATTATTTATTAAATGGATGGGTTTGAATTAAAAAAAGCCCAGCACAAATTGAGAAAAGAAAAACCCAGTCAACAATATGATACATGTTGACACCTGGTTTTATGGAAAATGACAAACTAAATACCAAGGTGTATTTTATTCCTATAAATGAAACTGACTGCAAGTAATGGAGCAATTTAGCACACAGTTTACAAGATCATTTTCCTAAGGGTTCTTTATTATGGACATTCCACTATCAGAAAAAAGGGGTTTATATGTTTTTACTAACTTTCCTTGGGGGCTTTCAGAGCAAGTTTGAATTGAAACAATAAAATACATCATTATATAGCAAAGATATTTGTAGTTAGAGATGTAGTTAAAGATGACTGTTTACAATAAAAATTTTACAAATGTCACTTTTTGTTTTCATCTTGACAAGTTGTGTGAGATGGTAGGTGGTACATCATTCTGTAATCTCATTGGCTAGATTATAAAATCATTCCACTAAAGTTTTTTCAGTGTATACCAACTGTTAAAATCCTTTGACTATAGCTAAAAAAGAGCTAATTGCCATCATCGGTAAATTCATTCTGCCCTTTAGGTATGAAATTCTCCTGATTAATTTTTTCCACCCCCTGAAGATTTCTAAAGATTCAGGATAATGGGTTTTTTTTTCATATCTGGAGCTTGCCAAAACCTAGTTTACATCACAAACTTTCTCTGGCTGCTCTAGTTATAAAGAATTGTCATACTTATGAAACAGCTGTCTATCTAATAAGGCATTTAGTTATAAATTCAGTGGTTGATGTCATTGCTCACTTTTTATTGTTGATAAATAGCAGTTGGATTGCAGCTGATCAAGAGGTATTCAAGATAGTGGGTTTGGACTGCATGGCTCACCTCATAGACTGATTTATAATTTAAACAAGGATTCTATTGTAGTTATTTCCCGCTTACTAGTCTGTGCATAATCTAGTAGTTTGACGTGTCAGCGATGCTTGATTATATGTATTTGAGAATAAGCAAAAAATAGTTGTTCTAATAGTCTCCAAAGTGTACTAATCTTACTCTGCTTTAAATTTCATCTGAAACTAATTTAAAAAATTAGCTAGACATATATATTACCACCAAGAAATGACCTCTGAACCTCTTAACAAGGAAGAATAAAAAGATCTGGAAAGTTAGCATGGTGGGTAGTTTCAAACATTTTTTTTGATTTGTACCACTTTCCTAAGTAAAGAATATCTGGGAAAGGCAATGCCAAGAGTCTTTGGTAGGCACGCGTGCTCCACGCAGAAGCAATAGAAGCCAAATAGTCATTTATGGTAATTTCATTAACTGGAGACTTGACATACAAGGGAAAGAATTTTTGTACATGTGTTTGACTACTTTTCAATAACCAAGTCACACTAGTATTAATAATACTCTAGATCAGTATATTTTAATTTTTTTCAGGCTGGACAAAAAAAAAAAAAAAAAGAGTTACTTCTAGGATTACTAAATGATTATTAAGATTGGTTCTTTTTACCGCCCTTATCACTGCACCATGGGCTGCGTGCTGCATCAGTTTTGTTACAGTCGTGTGTTCTGTTCTCATAGTTACTGACTTGGAACATATGCGATTGTAACTACACCACGATCTCTGTGGTATTTCACTACGATAACCTTGCAAGGGGTTACAAAGACTCGGAGATGTGTCAGAAGAGCTTACTGACCTCATATGTTAGCTGTATTGCACAGCAGCGCTACAGAAATGAGCTGCAAATTCCAAGCAGCAAATTGAGTTTGTGATTTATTTGTTCTCTGGGCAGGTCGATTAATTATTTTGCTGTGATGCCACCCTAAATTGTAAATAGAAAGAGAGAAAATGAATTGTCATATTCCGTGCCTGAGTCTCTTACCACTTAGGATGACAAAAGCAGTTTCTACGCCAACTGCAGGCAATAACATAAAATATGAGAATTGGGCTGAACCTGGGAGTGTCGGTCAGTGTGTCTCAGAGATGCAGTTTGAAATGACTTTAAAGGTATTGTACTAATACTTTACTACCTGTAGGTTTTTGAGAGGATGTTATAAGGCAGGGAAAGGGAAAATAATTCTTATTTTGTGCCTAACGTTTGTGCTTCCTGTTTTGGAAACACAGGGAATTGTGGCTTCCCTAAATTTCCAAATTGATTTTTCCAAATAGATTCGGATTGGTTATTTCATTAATAAGAAAAGTTTCTACATCTTTTGCTAACGGGGAATAGGAGAAAAGGAAAGACAGATAAAAAACCGACACATAGGGGAAAGTGGTTGAAGAAAATTTCCCTAGTAAAAGGATGAAGCAGCAATTCATCACTGAATTGCTACTTCAATAACCTTTGTAAATAATTTCTCTTTTTCTCTACTTGGAAACATATGTTGGCTGAATGGACCACTGGCACATTTTCTCTAGTTCAAGTGGAATTTTAAATGGTTTGTCAGGACCCTAATGTTGGCCTTAAAGGTACTAGGTGAAATATTGTTTTATTTTACTTGGTAAACAATAGTATTTTAATGGAAGAATATTCTGGCTTTCAAATCTGCTCCCTTGGCAATAGCAATCTGGAGTCAGTACATGCTAGTGAATACCATGAACTCCTAAGAAGTTACCAAAATGCCTTAAATTAAATTTCTTGGGTGAAAGTTGTTTCAGAAAACCTTTGTGCCATCTTCACAGGAACAAATGCAGGAGCCCTTATAAAAGCAAATTCTGCCTCCGATGTCATGTACTTGAATCTTTTCCATTTCAACTTCACAGTATGAATCCCGACTGCCTATGAATATATTGTACTGGCAAATGTTTCAAGCCTTGTATTTGATTTGTGTGTATATATTTAAATTTTGCAAAATTTAGAAAGTAGAGGTAACATAATTCTATATCTTGGAAAATAGGCTATACCCATTATGCTAACCCACTGTATAAGCTTGGCCCTAAATGTAACATACCATTAACATGCTTGGAAAGGTTATCACATATCAAAGAAAAGCACTATAGACTTACCTTGGGTTTTACTCAAGAAGCATGAATAAAGATAAACATGGATACATAGATAGCCAAATACTAAAGCATTAATAGTGCTATCAGGTACATAAAAATTATTTTAGCCTCTGTACAATTTATGTACCCTGGATTTTCCCACAAAAGATTTGAAGTGACTTACAAAAGAATATGCTTTAGAATGAATATGATGAATTCGAGCTAGAAATAGAAAACCAAGAGCACTGGCAGGAAAAGGAAGGAGATATATACTGTTACTGAGTGCTAAGTTTCCTGGTAACCCAAACAAAAAGGAATACAAATAAGGAACATCGTTATCCTTATTATAACTGAGGAAGTCCCTCAGCAGAGGCCAAAATTTTTCCTGGCAGAAATTTCTAAAAAAAATGTTCTCAATTTATTTAAATAAGAGTTGCTTAGAAGCCAGTGAGTTTGAATTTGTGCAATGCTTAAAAACAGTCCTATGGGTAGATTTATGTTTTTGAATTATAAGCTTTGGATTTTTTCAGTATTACTTCTATAAATGCCATCGTATTCTAAAGAGAGAATAATAAGCATCAAGTGGTTCACTTTGGTAGCTTTAGTCCTTATGATCAATAAAGGCACATACTGCCCAGCAGGGAGCACAGGGTCAAACCAACCTGGATTTATACCCAGCTGTGTATCCTTTGTTAAGTTCTGTGACCTCTGTGACCTTCAGTGTTTTTTTTAAATCTGTTAAATAAAAATGTTAAATTACAAAGTTACTGAGATTACATGATAAAATATATGTAAAATATATAAGATTATCATAGTACTGTCTCAAAATTTGATAGCTAAAGAAAAAATATGTCCCTATTTTTAATGCTTATTTTTCCTTCTGGTCAATAATTTCAACTTCTATAGAGGAATGACATACACAAATGAATGACGATAATCACAGAAATTATAACCAAAGTCTGGGCTTCCTTCTGACTCAATTCCATTTGGCCCACAATACTGTAGCTATTTGGGACTTGCAGAAAATGAGTTATTATGCATATACAGGCTTCCAAAGCTGAGCATTTACTCCTTTGGAAACAAGATATGCTATTGTTTCAAAAAATAAAGATAACTGTTTATAATGAAATCTTTCTCAATTGAATTGTACCCTTCCTTGTTTTTAAAGGTGAATATACCAAATAAAAATAAACTCCTCTGTAGCAATTCAGGATCATCAGACTTAATTCTGCTGTAATCAGAGCCAACTCAAGGCACTTTGTAGTCATTGGAACGTTTGTCCTACTCAAGTCACCTCAACCTCCTGTGCATTTGGTATTTTGGAGTCACTCTGTTCCATCTACCAGCCCTTGTAGCTCCTTTACCTCCATCCAATTTGTTACATCTAATCTGCTCTGGACTTGAAGATCACCTAACCGAGCTAATTTTAATTGTGAATAAAATAAGAATAAATAGAATCTGGTCGTCTCGGTATCAAGTACCTGGGTTTTTATACATGAACTCTGTGACCTCTCCTTTAGTTCTTTGGAGCTTCTTTTGACTTAATTGCTGGTTTTCACTGTGCTCTGAAAAGGTGAAATGTTACTGTATTTCCTCCAGGAGTTTTGAAAGACTGACAAGACATCGGGAGGGCCCCACACGCACAAAGTTCAACATCATTAAATTTTTTGAGTGCTTGAATATGCAGTTGTAGTCACTAATAATTACAGCTCGTTTTATTGAAACTTACCTCAGATTATTCACAGGAGGAAACTGTTTATTCTTGAAGAATTTGAGAGAAGGAATCATCTTCTTCTTGGTAGGCTTGCGCAGAGGTTTGGCAATACTCATCATTCAAGCATTCTTCCTTGTGTCTCACCTAAATGCCTCTTGGTAATATTTTGTTTCTTTTTCTCTGGGTTTCATTCACAGGGAAAATGAAAGATGTAAAACAACCCTAAAGGGTTTTAAATTAACTAGTAAATATCTCTAAGTTTTGTCATTTATTTCAACTAAATTATGTTTAAATATTTCTTTGTCCATAGGCCATACTTCCTGTGACATTGTGAAGGAGAAATTTTTATATCTCATCTATTCCTTAACTCAAAACAGCAATAAATGCTTCCCACATGACACACAAATTGTGAGGATGTAACAAATTGCAATGTAGCTCTTATACTTCCCAGATATATTATGACACCAGAAATTTTTTTTTGAAATTTGTTTATGTGTCACCTTTATTGAAATTTCCACTAGGCAGTTAATTTACTTCTTTTCATTTGATTCTACTGTATAAGACTCTGTATTCTACACAGTTTGTTAATTAACAAGCAATAGTTCCACCTAATATTTCTGATGTGTTTGTAACATATTGAGTAGTGTCTAGACTGAGGCTACCAGTTCTTTACTAGCTAACATTTATTATGCTCCTAATATGTACTGAGCTCTCAGATCAAGGCTTACAAACATGATTTCAGTAGAGCTCCATAATAACTCTTCCACATGGCTAAAGTTATAATCCTCATTTTACAGATGAAGTAACTGAGGCCTGAGAGGTTAAGTAACTTGCACCACTTAGCTAGTAGATGTGTGAGCTGAGATTGTACCCAGCTAGTGGGGATTTACCTCTTTATGCCAATACTCTGAATAAAGCTACAGACACACAGCCATGGGTTGGGGTTGATGTCTGGGGACAGAAAACTGCTACCTACGCCCATCATATTTCTTTCAGAGAGTGTAGTGATGCAGCCTTTTCTCTATTTAATATAGGGATCTACTTCTAGAATCTGTGACGTTTCTCAGAAGTGTTTTACTGCTCAGCTAAATTGTGTTATTACTCTCATACAAATATCATCAAATAATCATGTATTTATAAATAATTTCAGAGAAATGAGCTGAGAAATAGAAGGCTACCTAGCCATTATGTGGCCCACAGGGACATGAATGTGGCCTAACCAAGTTTACCTTTGGTGTCACCTCCTGTAGGTGGGTGGGCCTAAATTTTACACTGTTAAACACTGAATGAATATAAAATTATGATTTTAAATGCCATTTATATGTGGAAAAATTCCCCAAAATGTATAAAGACCTGAGACCTCTAGCCAGAAATGCAGCCCCACATACCCACCTGCCCCATCTGCAATTCCACTTAGATGACAAAGAAACCTCTCTGACGAGCCAAAACCAAATTCCTGGTTTTCCTTCCTAAAACCCTTCTCTTCTTGGAGGCTTTCTTCACTTAGTAAAAGGCAACTCTGCTCTTCCAGTTGCTCAGAACAAAAGTCTCAAGTTGACCTCAACATTTCTCTTTTTTTCCATCCCTACCCTTCCCCCCACAATGCAGGACGTCAGCAAAGCCTGTGGCCTTACTTTTAAAACAGAAGTCCAGTCCCAGCTCATCTTATAGCAGCTTCACTGCCACACCCAGGCCCAAGCACACTCGCCAGTCACTTGGGACTTGGCAGTTGTCTTCTACCTGCTGCCTCGTTCCTTCCCTTGCCCCTCTTCATTCTCTACACAACTGACAGCCTAAGGGATCCTGTGGGAATGTATGACAGGCCATGCCATTCCTCGCCTCACGACTGCTCCGGTGACTCCCTATCTCACACGCAGTGAAATGCAAGGCCTTTGCCATGGCTTACCAAGCCTTCCATCATCTGTCCCCCACCTCCTCTGCCCTTCTCCCGGTCTCTGTCTCCCCTTGCTCACTGCTCCAGCCTTTCACTACCCCTGGCTTTGGTCATCTGTTCCCTCTGCTCCATGCTCTTTCCCTGGGTGTACCTGTTTGCTTTTTCCCTCCTCGAGGTGGTTCCTCGAAGATGTTGCCCTCACAGTGAGGCCTTCCCATGCCACCCCAGCTAAAATTGCAAGCCCTGTTCCATTTCTCATTTTATTTTTCCCCTTGAAATTTATCAAAATTATGTTTTGCTCATTTCCTTTATCAATTGTCCGGCTTCCTCCTGGCATGTAAGTTTTATGAGGGTAAAGACTTATCTGGTTCAGATTTTGAATATCCAGGATCTAGAACATCCTGAGACATGGTAGCCTCTCAATAAATATTTGTTGAGTAAATTATGAATGATTGTTGGGTAAGATTAATAATTCATCAGAAAATAAAAACTTTCCCCCTTTTTGCTTAAAATAAATATACTATAAGGTGATGTCTTTTCACTTTAATACTTTTCTTTTGCCCATTTCTTGTCCCTTATTCTAACAAGCAGGTGGAATTCTTTGCCCAAAATCAAGAATTGACATCTCCAATTTCAAAATAGCAAGGGAAGTGGCAGTTTTCTCCCTGTCAAACACTCTGTTCCTTCTAATAAGTGTTGAACCAGTTTGAGGTTGGCTGACAGTTGTAAAGTTTAAATGATTCTCCCTTCCTTTTATTTTACCATTACCCGGGGCATTTATGGCAAAGACTGTCTTCTCTTCTTGCTTTTTGTAAAAAGATCAGAGAATCTCTTAAATAATCTGTAAAATACTGTTCACCATCTTTGGTAAATGTAAAATTTAATAGTCCATAAGAGTTTTCAGAAGCAATAAAAATATTTTTAAATGATTCAAGTTTAAGATAAATGATAAAACATTGGATGTGTTCACTGTGGGAAAGAATCCACTGCCTGTGTCCCCTCTTCGAATGAGGGAGGGTTTCCGGAAAGTGGGCAGAGGGGAGAGACCACCACCTGGAGGGAAAGCAACGGAGTAAAAGCCATGCTCCCCCTTGACCTCTGAGAGGCATGTCTGTCAAGTTCAGGATTGGGGGTGGTATTGCTATCAAAAGATAAACTCAAGTTCTGCTAGACATACTAGGGAAAGGTTTATGTTTTCTGAACTCAATTTGAAGTAAATCCAGAAAAAATAAATATGAAACAAGAAAAAAGGCCAATAAAATCACAGTTCTCCATAGTCATTGAAAAGTTTAGACAGTCTTTCGGAAAAGTGTTTTGAAGAGAATCACATATGAGATGACAATTCATATTTACCAAATAAATAAAAGGACCCAAAATTACTTAGTTGATTCTCTGCCTTGTCACAGAAAATGTTGCAATGCATTGCTTGACATGTGTTCTGTAATCCGATTTTGAAGGAACTATAAAATGCAGCATATGGCATTTTTTCAGAATCTTGTCCATTTTTCAGAATAGGTATAATACTCTTTTAAAATAGAAATTATAATGATTAGAATAATTGGGATATAGTTATTGAGGTAATAAATGTATTGAAACGAGATTGGTATCTAATAATTTTATCATCCTGCTGATATTTATTTTGATGATCATTGTGGAAAGAATACTTTTTTAAAGTAATATAATTTTTTTATAATGATAAGAGAATTATCAGCCAAGTTGCCTTTGCTACCCTAACACAGTGCACAAAGGAAAAAGAGAAATTTGATCAAATTCTGTCTTGTGTTTTGATCTCAATATTCCAACTAGATTATAAAAGACTGGAGGTTAAAGATTGTCTATTGATTCAATTTTACTTTTGCCAGAGTTTAATATCACATAATAAGTAAAGTAATGAAAAGGAAGGAAACTAGAGGAAATTTGGGGAAGAATAATATCTTAGAGATCTTTTATCAATTCATTTTCAATTAAAAAAATTTGTTTTCACTGATGATGAAATCAAGTTGGTCCATGCTCCCTTGAGAAGTCTTTTACAAATTTGGCTTTTTAGCAGATAAGATGTTAACACAAAATGTCACCTAGTTATTTTTTATATCAAAAAATTTCTTCTGTGGAAATCTTCATATATGGCAGAAAGATAAGCTGAGTCCAAACACCTGAGTTGATTGCAGCAGCAACTATAAAATGTTACTTGTTTCAACCATATTCTCTAAATTCCAGTTATCTTCCTTTAAAACAAAGGGGTTAGGCTAAGTTTTCATGATTTTGTATAAGATTTCCAGTGCCCTCTAATTACGAGGAGTCCTACTGAAGAGAATATTCTTAGATTAGAAAAAAGGAGGAGGGAAACTCTGTGTGTGTGTATGGTGGGAGGAGGTGTGTGTCCATTTGATGATAGCCCATTATAACAAAAGAATGGTCTGTATTAATGTTTGGTAAACATTTTTGTCAAGGGCCAGATATGAACTATTTCATTTTTTCAGGCCATACAGTCTTTATTGAAACTATTCAACTCTGTCAATATGGCATAAAAACAGCCACTGACTATATGTATAAGAATAGGTATGACTGTATTCCAATACAATTTTACTTACAAAAACAGACAATGACTGGGATTTGGCCCATGGCCATTGTTTGCCACCCTCTGATTATATATGTTGGTGAAGTTGTTAACTGTTATAGCCCTTCGAGTGGGCAATAATGGGGCCATATCAAAAGACTTTATGAAAGTTTCTAGCCTTTGACATAGCAATCTCACTTCTAATATTTTATCCTAAGGGAATATTTGGACAAATGTATAAAGATATTATCTACAAGGACATTTATTGTAATATTATTTGTGATAATAACAAAAGGAAACAATCTAAAAGCCTTTCAGTGAGAAATAAATTATGCGTGTATTATAGTTTATTCATACAATGAGATACTACATATTCACAAAAATGATGTCATATGTTTATATATACTGACATGATATAACATCCGTAATACATGGTTAATTGGAAAAGGAAGAAGCTATAAAACACTAAGGATGTGACTCTGGATTTGATTATTATCGCAAGTAATTTTTCTTTTTTTTAATACTCTATGATATTTTTGCATATAGTGTATTGCTTTTACGACCAGAATGAAAAACAGCAAAGGTATTTCAATTTGGAAAAAAAATGTGTAACACAAAGGAGAGTATTCAATTATGATGGAGGAGATACTTTTAATAAAATCTTAAAATATTTTATAGCCCTATAAATAATCTTATGTGATTTTAATTTTGTTTGTACCATGGGAATTCAAACTCTCAAAATCTCAAAGAAACAGGCTTTTCAGCTCTGGATTGAAGAGAACCATCACACACAAACTCTCTTAAAAAGAAATTGTGTGTTGTTTTAACATTGCAAGTTAGGCTCCTTTCAGCTTGTCTTAAAACTAAGGGAAAAAAAAGCTATTCTTGTCTTTGCCACTGCCAGTTGAAACATTCTTTGTTTTTTTTTTTTGTTTGTTTGTTTTTTTCCCTCAGAAAAGGATGTATTTCACAACATCCAGCATTGTAAAATAAGTTAGGGATTGAGTTTTTCAGGAATGTACAGAAAGCTTGAAAGGCTGTTCAAATCCCCAGATCTGTGGCCCTCTCTAGTCTTTCTATTTAAACTATACAATGAAATTCTCATTATGAACTCATCTTTTTTATGTACTCTTTTTTGCTCTGTAATGTCAGTTATTCTAAGGAAAACTTTATCTAGCCATTAGTAACAAATTCTATTCTACCAGTATAAAGCATGCTAACAAAAACCAAGAACAATTTTTTAAAAAGGCTTTATTCAATGCTTAATATGTTGCTGGCACTGTTGGTTATATATATATACTTATTTATATATGTATATATGCTCATTTAATCTTTATGGCAACCCTAGAAGGTAAGCATGCTTATTATTCATTATTGTTCATTTTATGAAAGAAAAGAATGAGGCACAGAAATGTTAAGAATATTACCAAAAGGTACACAGGGTGGCAGAGCTAGGATTCACACCCAGGTAGGCTGTGATACAAACATTTCACTCTACTTCCTCATCACACTTGCTATGTAGCCTTAACAACTATGTGACATTAACTTATGAGATAGGTGCACATAAAAATGCTAAAGAGGCAGTAAAAAAGTTCAGGCCATGCAACTTCTCATGGATACCTAAAACAAATAAAAAACCTGATGTGTTTACCTTAAAGGAAACTCAAAATTTTATTATAGTTCAGGAGGAAAACATTAGTTTTTTATAGACCTGAACTAAATTTTTGACAACCTATAAATATGTACTGGGGCTAGTAGCACAGTGGTGATGCCTTGCAAGTGAGAATTGTTTTGCTAGTCTATTGCATCAGGCTGGGATGCAGACAATAATTTTCTTAGGAATGAGGCAAGGAATCTTTCTTTTTTTGAAGTAGACTCTTTCCATCTTGGAAATGAAGGTGTCCAAGGAGACTTTGGCACCTCTTTCCTACCTGAATGAGAGATCATTGATGACAGGAAGTCCATAACACCAATGCTATCTAGAAATCTCAGAAAATATCTTTAAGTAACAACAAATGACACTTTATTTAGACCTCTACAACTTTAGTTTTATCTTTATTAGAGCTCTACCCCCTTAAGTTTTACACAGAATTTGCTCTTCTTCAATCTAAATGCCATTCAGAAAGACATCAAGTTATTATGGGTGACTTTTTTCATTTACCTTATTCACCAATGCACTGTAGGTAATAACTTCGTTCCCAGTTTCACAAAGATCCTGGGCAGTTTGTCCATCGTTACTCTTCCATCAAGCAATTATCACAGCAATTGGAAAAATAAACAAAATCACCCCTCGTTATTGTAAGTTCCATTAGCAAAGAAAAATAAGAGGAAAAAAATATAGGCGTGTCCAACCCCTGATAGTATTATCTATATTTAAATTTTTCATATTGCTGAAGTATCATTTTTTTTAATTCAAGAATTTCACTGGCCATAATTACAAGGTACAAAATGACTATATAGATTTCAAATGAAAACAAAAACTCTTAGATATTTTCAAGAAATCGGTCACCAGTGTTTGAGTCCAAGCCCTTTCAGAGAATAGTTTGTATAAATCTGCTGGAAGTAGAGTCAGGTCACAATAAACTCCTGGTTGCTTGATAAGCTTGTCTGTGGACTGAAATTTTTCTCAGGAAAGAAATCCATCTGTAAAAAGTTAATGAAGGATGTAATTAGAAGTTGTTAGAAAGTTCATCAAAACTTTATAAGAAAAATGAAAACTGTATCAAACCAGAAAACCAATCAGGCTTCTATAAACTCGTTGTCAAAGGTCGTCAGCTGGCTTCCAATGCAGCCATCGGGATTAGAGCTCCAAGTTGCCCAATGCAGGTCATGTCTCTCCAGTCCTCAACATCTAACTGTCCATCGTAGAACCACTTCCCAAAGAGGAAGAAATTCTCTCGGTTTATCAAGCAAGCTCTTTACCCACTGTTTCTGCAGCAAAAATACAGAGAAGACAATATGCTAAACTCTAGAATATCATTTGTTTGTTGAGATGGAGAATCTTGGCCAATGTATGTTATTTTCATAGCAAACGGAGCTCTTATACATAAAAGCTGCTGAAAGAGAATGAAAATCATTTCAAATTTGAGCCAGTCTTTTCTGTTGAATCACAAATCACCAAATTGGTGATCGGGAAAACAAAGATGTGTGCACAGGCCCAAGTTCTCCTTTTTTTTTTTTTTTTTTTTAAATCACATCTGTTTTCTTTCTATCCCTTTCCATTCTTTCCCCTCATCTATACTTGTATCATATCTTCTGACATTTCCTTTCTTTCCCTTTATATTTTGCTCCTCCTCGTTTTTCCCTAGCTGTTTCTTTCCCACTGCCAATATGTGTGCCTTCTTGGTGTCTTTCAGTGACATCTGGAATTTGATTGGTGGCAGATGAAATTTTTAGGGATAAAGAATGCATTGGCCCCTGGTTATGGAAGAAGGTAAGCTAGGGTGAAAGACTGCTTTTGGTCCTCTATTCCTGATCACTTTGGGCACAGAGAAAAATCAAAGAAAAAAGAATATAATTGGATTGATCTTTAAAAACATTAACCTGGAAGAATATTCAAGGTATTAGGAATGTATGGAATGCTTAATAAGCCTGGCAGCTGTGCTAGGCCACAGAGGAAAAAAAAAAAAATCTAATATATGGTTCTTGGACTTAAGGTAGTAAAACCTTGTTTCTAACTTTATGTGACCCAACAACCAAGTTCCCTGACAGATGGCTGTATTACGTCCTGCTCTCTTGTCCTGTTGCTTATTCTGTGCTCGTCCTTGCTCTTTTATTCACTGGCAAAAAACAAACAAACAAACAAACAAAACAAAAACAGCAACCAAACGTAAAGTGAAATCAACAGGTTCTGCTGGTGTCAGTTCGCATTTCCCCAGCAGTTACTGCATTCGCACTGCTCCAGAGTAAAACTGAAGCATGCACCCTGCCAGTGGAAGCTCTCAAATATCTGGTCTTCTTCTTCTTTCCCAACTTTATGTTCCACTAGTGCTGTATTAGTCAGGACAGCACAGGCTTTGCAGTGGGAACATTGCAGTATTTTCAGTGAAATTAAGCTCAAGGAACACAAAGTCTGATATGAATCAACAGATGCTCTCTTTCATCTAGTAAGTCAGAGACTGAAGTTTTCTCCACTTTGTAATGTTGCATTATACAGAGTTGCCAGATGTATAAAATATAGAATGTTCCATTAAATTTGCATTTCAGGTATTTTTAGCATAAGTAGGTCCCAAGCAATATTTGGAACATACTTATACTAAAAAAGTATTTGTTGTTCATCTGAAGTTCAATAATTTAGAAAAAAATAGTGTAATATTAGTATAAGTTTTCAGTATGTAAATAGTATAATAATTTATCATATAGAGTATATTTATTATATAGTATTATAGTATAAGACTATTTTATAGTCTATAATATAGTATAGTAGTGGGTAATGTACAGCATTATAGTATAATTGCATAATAATTTTGTATAATAATTTTTGTTATATGTCCCATGCAATATTTGGGACATGCTTTCACTAAAAATTATTTACTGTTTATCTGAAATTTAAGTTTAAATGGAAGTCTTGTATTTTATCTGCCAACCTTACAAATTTCAGCAAGTATCTTCCAAAGTACCAGCAGCCAGGGAACAAAAGAAATGGAGGGCATCACTGGCACTTTATCTTCTTTGGCCTGGAAGCAACACACATCACTGATGCTCACAGCCTATTGGACAGCGTTTGTCACACCGCCTCAGTAGAACTGCAACAGAGACGGGGAATGGAGGGAAGTTCATGGACAATTGGTGACCACTAAGATCTCTGCTACATTTGCCTTGTGATACTTATACAATAGGAGAGTGATTACTTGGCATTATAGAAGTGTGGACATACTATGGGCATTTAAAGGAAGAGACAATGTCTTCTAACTGGAAGTGCTATGGTAGAGATGGAATTTAAGCCTTGATAGGCAGGTAGGAAGAGCAAGTAAAAAGACACTTCACGGGCAAAACACTGTAAACATTATCATGGAGATAAGAAAGCCAGAGCACAGATGTGAATTAATATCGTTTTGATCACATTTTGATAGGCATGTAGATCTTTTGAGATCTGTCCATCATTTCTATTCTCACCCTGAGGATTTAATTTTAGATTGACACATGGTATCTTATGAAGATGAGCAGGAAACTTGGGAGAAGGTGGGTTGTAGATTATTGACAAATTTGTCAAGAGAGTGATAGTATATAACAAAATTAGATTGCGAACTGCCAAATTATATAAATTGGCTTATGCTTCCAGCCATAAAAACAAGGGGAGATCTTGTCAGATTAATAAATCTGAAGTTCCTGGAAGTTTTGGATAAATGCTTTAAAAATTACAAAGATAGTATAGGGATAAGGAAAATAACCAGAGTCAATTGTATTTAAGGTCTTACCTGTGTATTTGTTGTAAATTCAGTAACTCATAATGGTTAGTTTTCATTGCAGGAAATATATCTTGTTATTGAAACGTGAGAGGAATAATATGGGAGATGTTGGAAAAGAAAGGAAAACCTTTTACTTTGTCAAAATGTAAAAAGTAATCTGACAATTTAAATGTGAAAAAGTATCCAAATCCTTATCTCTTTTTTTCTGAAAACAGTCAGTATATCAACATGAAGAGAATTTTTATCACAGACATCTTATAATATGTGCATACCACTATATCTTAAGCTCTTTGCTTCTGGAAAAGAAAGAAAGTTTTAGTTTCCATTCATTGCTGCAGACTCAGTATTTGCTGAACCTACTGTTGGCTTGTTGTAGTGAGATATATTTGCAATATTCACGAATAAAAACTGTTCCAGTTTATAAATGGTTGAAAAAATAAAACACTGCATAACAAATTTACTTCTATCCTTAAGTGCCAAATTTTAGTCGGAAGTGTATTTCAGGGACTAATTGATGGAATTCCGAATATGTAAATCGAAAATAAAACCTTGACACAGCACACTATGGCTTTTGGGGGTGAAAAGAATGTTTACTTTTGCTGAAGATGGTGTGCAAGTCTCCTAAGAACATCAGGATGAAAACATGTTTCAGTACTCAAGACCATGTTATCTTAAATGTTTCACATTCCTGCCCTTTTTGGAAGCTGTAGTTATTATTCCAAAGTCTCATGAGATTTGCTCAAGATCTAAATTGCCACACTCTCCCTTTCTGAACTCTGCATCCATTGTCAGAGTACGCATTTAAAAAATGCGTATCTTTAATGAAAACAGTCTTTGTACTCTAGAATCTTCCCTGCAGCATGACCCTTAAAATGGCCTGGTCTTCTTTTCATTTGATTTTTGCAATCCCAAAAGTGTTCAGAGGAAGTGTTTTATTTCCCTTTAAAGTACACTGAGAATAAAGTTAATCGGTAATAAAATGCATCAATCGTCATCTCTAAGTAAAAAGTGAATAGAAGTAGTGTTATTCAGATAGTTTCCCTTTGAACCTTTCATTCCTCACAAGTTTTATTGGATATTGACTGAAGAAAAGAAAAAAATAATAATCACAATGCTCAACACCTTGGAATTGGAGGTTTTTGCTAATTCCTAAAAAGTTATAACACCAAATGGAAATGTAAATATATATATTCTCTTTGCATGTTCAGTTTCTTAGGGCATGGTGCTTTATAGAGAGATAGTAAATGGTAGAAGCTCCATGCAGTTACAAGCCCCTGAGTTCCAAATCTCGTTCTACCACTAACTAGCTATATAACCTTGAGTAGGTTAACTTACTACTCTAAGGCTCAGATTTTCATCTGCAAATAGGGCTGATAGAGAATAGTATCAGTCTCATAGGGTTGTTTTGAACATTAAATACATTAATTTCTGTAAAATGCTTGTCATGTACTGTGCCTTGAACCTAAGTTCTTAGAAAACATGAAACCACATTGCTTTTATTCCCAAGTTACTAAAATATACCTCATAAAACATTTTTCCTATATCTGATTATTCCCAACTTTCTAGGTTTTAGGCAGATTTAATTATACAGGCTATCTTAGGTAAAGTTTCCTGGGAAACAGGGTATGAGGCAGAGATATGTGAGTGAAGTTTATTGGGGAGTACTCTTGGGATCACCAATAGCAGGGAGTGAAGGAATAGGAATCAGCAGAAGGAGAGACTGAGATGACACAGGACCTCACAATTCTTTGATCTCATGGGCTGGAATGGCTCTTCCAGGTTGTCCCAGTTTAGGAAGAGGAGAGTGAGCCTTTACATACCCGTCATATCAATGAGTCCTTGAATATAAACTGCTGTTCTGGATGGGAAGGGGCATAATCTTGGGCCAGGTGGCTCTCCTGGGCTGAGGATACTGCCCAGATAGTGATTCATCTGGCAGCTTGCAGGCACCACCACTATCAACAGCAAGGAGAATGAGCGCCTAGTCCCAAAGGAGGCACCTGCTGCCCACCACTGCACCCATCACATGTGCATATAGAACATTATTTTCATTGTTACCAGTGTCTTGATTTATTTTACAATAGATCTTGCATGCTGAAATTGAGAACAATTTGATGCAATTTTTTACAATGCTAAAATTAACTGGCTAATTCAATGAAATATAACATTTCCCTAGGCACTTGCCTCCTTATTGCCTGAAAGATACACCATGTGAATTTCGATGTGTAGCTCGTCATCTTATTATAGTGCAGATACAGTTGCTGAATTTGTGAGTTAATAACGTTTGACTATTTTATAATCATTGTAGCCTCCTTCAAAGCCTAGCTCACTATCAGCCTTTGTTTTCATTTTCATGGGATAAATAACATTATAAGAAAAATAAAAGGATTTTAAATGAACACATCATTGTTCTATG
>RJWJ010001904.1:97826-114283 GCA_004363605.1 Indri indri | reverse complement strand
AAAAAAAAAAAAAAAAAAAAAAAAGAATGCAATCCTTACCTGACAAAATGCTCCCTACCATTTAAGGCCTGCCACTTCCTAATAATGCTTCCAGCCCACTGTCTCTCTCTTTTGACAGTTTCCCCCCACCCCTCAGTATTGCCCTTGTATGTCTTCTGAGGGAGCTCAGGATGGCAAGGCCTGAGTCCCATCCACCTAGGCTCCTGCCTCTACCCTGCACCTGGCTCAAAGCTCCTTGACAAGCCCCAGCAAATGTTTCCCTCAATGAAGGAAGTCCGAGGCACACACCCCCTCCCCGGCATCCCCTAACTCTGTCTTGCCTAGCTCTCCTCTCTCACCTTCCCATCCCTCACAAGAGCAGCTGTACCTGCCCCTTGACCTCAAGTCCACCATGGAAGTTCCTCCCCTTGAGTACCTGGCTGACAGGGCCCCCACGGTAGCGCTGGTAGCCTCCGGCCAGGCCTCGAGGGAGGAGCACCTGCTGGGTGTTTCCTGGGCTCGCCCTCCCTCCCCTCATTCCCCACCCCCGACCGACCCGGGCAGCCACCATCCACCCAGGGCTCGGCGCAGCTGCGGCCCAGGCCCGGAGAAAAGGTATATGTCTCCCTGGCAACCCATCTCCATGCAACAGGGTCTCCCGGGATACGGCCTGGGATGCGCTGACGTCAGCGCAGAAGGCGCGAGCTACCCCGCCTGCTGGCTCAGCGCCGAGCCAAGCAGACCGGCGCGGGGGCGGCCTTGTGCCCGCCGGCCGGATAGCGCCTCCGCTCGCCGGAAAAGGGAGCCAGAAGCAGGCTGGCTAGGCGGAGGTGGGGGATACAGATCCCCTTTCTGTGGATATGGTCCTCCTTCCCCTTCCAACACAGGGGGCCCAGCACCTCTGGCAAGTCCTGGCTGTCCACCGAGGAAGGGCGGGAGGACCGGCTCCAGCCTCGGAGGGTCCGAGAAGATCCCAAGGAAGACAGAGAGAGGCCCCGAGGAAGTTCGATCCACTCTACAGCCCACGCGGGGTCCGAGGCCACTGAGGGGAGGGGGAAAGGCTGTTCAGCTGCGTGCCCACTTTTGCCAAGACCCCCATTTTCATCCAGTATTGCCATATCATTTCTCCTCAGCCCCTCCCCCACCTCCCAGACTGTCCACTGGGTGCTGTCCTCAACTCTGAAAGCCTCTATCCCACAGCCCTGACCCTTGGGCCTCTTGGGCCATTTTGTGGCAGCCCACCAGCCACCTTCCTGCTCTGCATGTATTTTGCCATCAAAACCCTAGGGTGAAACTCAAACATTAATAAATTCTGAATCTTCTCCCAGTTTCTCAGCCTACCCATTTCTCTTGGAAAGCACAATGAGTTCTCCCACCATCACTGCCCCCTCCCCACTACCACCTTGGACCCTTTGCCGGCTTTGCTGCCTTCCTTCTGGAGCCCTGCTACCTTGGTTCTTTCCTCACACCAGCTTCAGCTGGTCCACAGCTCTTTATTCCTCTTTTCTGATAAACTCATAGTATTTTTTCTGATTTTCACCCCTGTCCCTTAAAGCCTTTTCCTGATACCCTCACTGGCCCCAGCCTGGTTCTCCCCGTTTCAGCCTGGTTCCCAATATCTAAGCCAGAGTAATTTTCCTCTTACTACCTGAGCTCCCTACTGCTCAGCTTCCCATCACCTCCCAGATCACATCTATGGTCTATGGTCTCACCTCTGCGACTTGTCTGACAAGTCCATCGTCCTCCAGGCCCTTCACGCTGCCACACAAACATTTTGCCCAGCACAGAAATCATAGGCATGCTGGCTGTGTTAATGCAGAGAACCAAAAGCCCAGAACTGCTCCAGGCTCAGCTCCCAGTTCTATTCCTGTTTTGGCTCCTCCGGATGCTGAGCCAGTCCCCTCCCCATTTGGAACCTGTGCCTAGTCACATAAGGAGAACACTCCTGCCTCATGGCTTTGAGGAGGTGGGAGTGCCAGGGGCCTAGCCAAGCTCTCTGGGGCTCGGGAAGCTGGGGCCCATCCCCTAGACAGTGCCAACAGGCAGTGTACATCACAACTGACCTTTAGCTGGAGCAGCCGTCTCTGTCCCTGAGCCTCAGCCAGCTGGTGGTCCCCAGAAATCCTACCAACCAGAAGGAAGACAGGAGGTTACAGACCATCCCTGGCCCCCAACTGGTACCTAATCAGGGCTCTCAAGGCCAGTCCTGAGGTCAGCCAAATTCTCCTCTGGCTACAGGAGGGGATGACTTCCTGAACTCCGAGCCTTAGCAGGGCCAGAGGAATCAGAGCAGCCTACTGCTTCTCAGCTTCCAAAGCCATGAGGTTAATTTAGGACTACAAGTCCCAGGATTCCTCAAGGGAAGTACAAATCTCACCCAGAGTCTCAGCTCCAAAGAACCTCAAGTACCAACCACACTAAGGGCCTGTGTGACTGACCACCTGCCCTGAATGTCCAAGACCCATTCCAAGGCCAGCTCTCAATGTCACAAGTCCCTGCCTGGCCCTAGGCTTGGAGAAATCCATTACACTGAAGTAAAGTAGACTGGCAGACCCCAGATGCAAAGGACTAAGGCCAAGCCCTGGCGTGCATCACCATCCATGGAAACCAAGGTCCAAGCAGGAGCCAGCAGCTGTGGGAAGGAAGCCCTCCCTCTGGATTCCTCTTTCCCTCCACAGAGCAGGGTGATTTTTTTTGTTTTTGTTGGGGCTAGGGGAAGGAAATTAACACAGTTTTAATAGGTGAGAGGTGATCAGGTGCTCACAGGTGCCCCAAATGTGGCCTTAGTCCCTTCATCCACCAGCTGACTCTCAGGAAGGAGTAAGTGTTAGGCAAGAACTCTGCGGTAGGGTGCTTGGCCAGCGTTTAAAGGCCACCTCCGTGACAGGATAGGGACACAGCTGGGAATGGCAGGTTCCCAGCACAGGGCCACTCCCAGGACAGTGAAGGGAGAAGTGTACACAGAGGGAAGTGAGTGTGTGGGCGTGCAAGGCCAGTTGCCATGGGCTGGAGAGGTGGGGGCGTCAGGCTGACTAGCCCCTCCCAAGGCGGTACACCTCTTGCCACCCTTAGCAGTGGGAATAGAAGCGGACAGCGAGAGACCACGCGTCTGCCCTGCAAAGCCCAGAAGCAGGCAGGCCATGGGAGGGAACCAGAGTCAGTTTGCCCCCTTCCCCCGCTCATTCCCGCTCCCTCCTGTTGCCTGGCCCGCCTCCCTGGTGCAGGCTCCTCCTCCCGACTTCGGCCCCCTCCTCAAGGCCCCCACCCACCCGCGGCCCGCGCACCTGGCGGCCGCAGCCCGACTCCCCAACCCGTGCCCGGCCTCCGCCTCTTACCCTGACCCGCCGGGCTCCGAGAGCCGATACAGCCCATGGCCCGGCACCCGAGGCACGCTAGCTCACACTCGGAGCCCGGGCCATCGCCTTGCAGAGGGTCGGGTCGCGACCACCTCCGGGGAGGGGAGAACCCGTCAGAGGGGAGGGGGTGGGAGCCGCGCGTCCGCCGCCGCTCCCCGGAGAGGGAACCGGGCCGGTGACGTAAGCGCGGGGGCGTGGCCGCCCGCGTCACCCTCGGAGCAGGCGGGGCGCAGCCGACGTCACGGCCACGCAGGGCCGGCCTGGGGCCGAGGTCGGAAAACGCCGGCCTTCTCCTCTCAGACCCGGCTGTGGAGCCACCGGAAAGACAGGGGAGATGGAAACTCACCCGGGCCCGCCCAGTCATACTACACGGGGACAGAAAACCTTGTATCCAGCCCCCTCATTTTACATATGACACCCTGAAGCCATAAAGGGATCCTCTGGCTATAAACAGCCTGAAACCTAGAGACTTCACAGGGCTTTGTACCACATTCCGGTAGAAGAGCAAGAGGCCAGCAAGAATGTTCTAATACTGATCTCCCTTCTCTCCTGACCAAGAGGGCACCCCGTCACGCCCACTTCAAAGGGCCCAACCTTCCAGGAAAGCGACTCCCTAGACCCCTGCAATCATGACAGGGGAAGAAGAGGCAGGAGGGGTGCCAGGTTACAAGACAGTGTTACAGTGCCAGCTCTGGAAAGAATACCCATCTATGCACACCCCTTCTCCAGAGGGAACAGGTCATAAAGCAGAAGCAGTGAACTTAATTGAATTCATGTTTAATAATTACAGGCACCGTGCCCCCCCTTCCCCCTGCCCAGGCAGCAGCAGGGGTGGTGCAGGGGCTGGGGCATATGCCCCCAGCAGCGAGGACGGCAGTCCCAAAAGTGATTTTTCAGAAAATAAAAAAGGACCCCAGGGGCAAGCAGTGGTGCCCCCCCCCCCCAAAGACACACCAAATTTCAAGACTTTATATATAATATATCTCTGTGCCCCAAGGGGAGGAGAGGGACACCTGGCAGCATCCTGGAGGGGGGCCCCAGGCAGCCCTAAGCCATCCTGCCTCTTCAGCCACTTTATTAGCTCAGACACATCGCACTACAGGCACCCACTGCCACCGCCGCTGCCACCACCCCCCTGCAGTCCAGGCGGTGGCTGGGCCATCTGCATGTCCATGGGGCTCCAAGTGCCCGGCCCCACCAGCCCTCAGTTGTGGTCAGACTCCTCCTCCTCTTGTCGAAGCCAATTGAAGAAGGTTGTGACAGATTTAAGGGCTACACCCTTGCCCTGCTGCTCAGCGGGGTCTTTGCTACTCTCCCAGCTGTAGAAGGCATCCTCCTTCACCACGTCCTCGTCATACAGGGTATCAAAGAATGTCCGGAGCAGGTCTGCAAGCAGGCAGGGCAGCAGTTAGAGATGACTGGCCATAGCCACCTCAGCCTGCCCCCCAAGGGTCCCTTCCAAACTCCACTGTCCTAACTTTGTGACCATTCCAGAGTGACTGGGGTTCCAACAGAATGTTAATGTCATGATCTAAGAGACTGGCGCACAGAAATGAGTCAACTGGCCATCAAAAAAAACCTTAAAACTTACCCAGCCTTACCTTGGCAGCTTCAGACTTCTCCACTCATGATATATTTAACAGGAAAACTACATTCAAAATTGGTACTCTTGAATTTGGGATATTACTAAAGTCCCAGATGTATGACTCACAAACATCAAGGGTGTAGCCTGGAACATTCACTGGCCCCCAAACAGATCCTGACGAACTCTTGACCCAAATTTCCTCTTCCTTCCCACACATCTCCAGAACACACACCCTCTCTGGCCTTGATACTTTTGTAGGTGCAATTACCCTTTGCCAGGAACATCCTTTCTTTCTCTTGTCACCTTCCTAGTAAATTCCTTCAAGACTCAACTCAAGCACCCCCTGCTCTGACCCGCTTTCTCCTCCACCGCTGGCTGCTAGGTAGGTAGCCTTCCCAAGCACTTGTCCTAACACAACATACCCCATCCCCCACACTGCACTGCCAGACTTTCCAAAGGAAACCTTACACGCCTAAAAACAAAGGGAGGCAGAGTAAGTGAACTTAATGAAGCACAGGATCTTAAGTCCACACGTGGGTGAAATCCTGACTAAGCCCCCTATGAGAAACTACAAGCCAGAATGCTCCTCAGGCACACACACAAACTCTGCCTGTGGTTACAGCTGCTCCCATCCCCCAGCAATGGCCACAGCAGATCCTTCACTTATGCTCATGCTCCAAATACCACGCACACCCACCCGAGGACCCTATGCAATCCATTATCCACTCTGCCCTTTATTTTCATGTCCAAGCTTCTCCCATCTAAACACAAAAGGCCCCCTTTAAACACTATCTCTTAGGCTAAATAAGATTTGTCTACACTTGCTGTTTTCCTTTCTGTCCCAGTCAAGTATTTCTCAGTCCTTTCCAATCCATCAAATATGGTTTTTGCCAAGGTGACCTCCATGTTTTTATTACAGAGGTAATATATTAATTATTTAATTTTCAGGTCTGCTCCTGCAGGACGCTCAGCAGCATCTAGCATTATTGACCACTTCCCTCTCCTACAATTTGTCCTTTGTAAGGCCTGTCCTACTTTGTCCCTAACTGTGCATCACCTCCACCTCCTCGGGGTTCTATCCCAGGCCCTCATCACTCTCCCTCTAGCAAGCCCATATCCTTTTGTGACTTGCACGTGTTACCCTCTGCCAGCAACTCATGAAGTTGCCACTTGCCCTGACCTCTTCCTCTAAAAATGAATAGATAGCCAGCTGTCTACATGACTGATTCCCCAACCCAGGGACCACAAACTAAGCTTGATCCACTGTTTCTTACCCCAGTGAACGACACCACACTATCACCTCTAAACCCATCCTGGTTTAAAACCATCCTGGCAGTCATCCAGGACTTCTAACCTCTCATGTCCCCCTCCTCATTAACTAAAAGCTGTCAACTCCCATTTCCTAAGTTGCCCTTGAATCTGCCAACTCTTCCCCTATTTCCATTGTCACCGGCAAGGCTGAACCACCAAGTGCTGATCCTGCACATTCACTCTCATCCCCATTCCAAACCATTCTTCCCAGTATGGCCAGGATGATCTAAAGACTAAGATCTAATTATTTTACTCCTTGCTGAAAATTTGACCAAGGCCCTTTCCCACCCTGAGGCTAAAGCCTAAAACTCTTGCCATAGGTCACACCACCCTGCATGACTGGGCCAGGTTCATCTCTCCAGCCCCATCTTGCCTCACTTGTGACCAATTGCTGTGCTCTCCCACACTGGCCTTCCTCAGTAGTTCTTTTCCCTTGTGTCCAGTTCTTCCTACTGCAGAAAGCACACACACAATGCCTTTGTTTAAAGTGCTCCCCCATTTGCCATTTAGCTAATTCCCATTCATCATCCCTCAGACCAGGTGTACTCCCCCCAGAGATTACCCATCTTCTCACACTCACATTTCTGACTCCATGTTAGCACAGGAACTATGCTTGTCTTTACTGTGAACATCCCAGTGCCCTGACACACACCTATGTGTTGAATGCGTAACTTCAGATATGGTAACCTAGGCCTTGGTCTCCCAATATGGAAAATGGGGATACCATCTACCCTGAACAACAGCTGTGAGGACTGAACAAGGCAAGATAAGCAAAGCACTTTAGCTCTGTACCAGGCAGAGAAGGTAGATGCTGCCATTTACCATCCCTGCACCGGTGGCATCAAACATATGGGTAGGCACAAAGCAGGTAGTCAATTAATTGTCAAGGCAAAGTTTCACTCCTTCCACGTGTAGACAAATACACAAACGGAGGGGGAAGGAATCAAACCATATGGGCATTTTGTGCTCCAATGACTACCCACCTTTCTTGGATTGAGACCCTTCCACCACTACACCCTGCTATCTGGCAGTCTTTCCACCCTACCCCCGGTCCCTGCGTGGCTCTTACTGGCGGGCTGTTCTAAGGTCACTACAAGGGCCTGGAGGGCATAGAGCGCCTGCAACTCCTTCTGCTCGTCACACAGGTATTTCTCTAGCAGTTTCGCTCGCGCTTTCAGCACTGCAACATCCACTCGGAGGGGAGTCTCAACTGTAAGAAGACAGGGATGATAAGTGGCACAATGTACCCTTAGCCTGGTTTGGAAGCAGGAGGCAAACTGAAACCCCCCTCCATCCATTTGTCTTTCGGGTCCACCCTCGCCCTGCCATCTCCCTAACTCCTCTTACAGATGATTGCAGAATAGCAGACAGCTGTCATGAGGGCTCGAACTAATGTGTTGGATGCTATCTGCTGCTCATTCAGGTTGGCCTGTGCAGGAGAAAACAAATGGCCCAAGAGTTCTGAATTGTGCCCTTAAGTCTTCATTCTTGTCACCCCCAACCCTGCCCCAAGAAATGCCTTTCCTTTACCCTCCCTCCCCCAATATCCAGGAGAAACATACCTCTATCCAGTCAAACATCTGCTGGTTACTGCTGCCCTCCTTCAGCAGCTTCTCTAGCTGCTTGGTCAGCTCCTCGGAGGGGAGTGCCCTCTGGCCAAGGGATTCTGACTCCGCTCCCAGAGTATACTCCACCTTCTGCAACCAAAAAGGCCCACAGTCAAGAGAGGCAAGGTGCAATGTGAGAGATGAGGACAAAGACGACTGGCCAGCCCCAAATGCTAGAGTTAATCTAACTCCCAAACCTGCTTAGCGACGAATGCACCAATGTCCTGGCCTTCCAGTAGAAATTCCTTCCAGCTGAGCCCAGCTTCTCGCCACAGTGTCCCCACCTTTTTGGGACCCTGGAAAGCACAAGACCAACTTAGCAATCCTTTCTAAGGACTTAACAGCTCCACAACAGTCACCCAACAATATTTACTGAAGGCCTACTAGGTACCTGCCAGGAGCTAAGGAGGCCATAGAGGTACCAACAGGAACAATACTTCCATGTCTACAGTCTAGTGCAGGGCACAGATGTCAGTCAAATAACCACTTGAATAAGTAAGAACTCATCCATCACAGTGCTATGACACTGGGGCAGGGAAAATGACCTAAGAGCCTCTAGAAAAAATTTCAATTAGCTTTTACAGGATTCTCAAAGGCAAAAAACCCGAATCCAAATACTTCATCCCAGCCTTCTAATCTCACCTACGTTTCTTTACCTACAACAGCTTGGTTTTCCACTATTCCAAGTAACAAATACTTACTTACGGGAAGGGACTACTTCTAACGAATACGCTTATTTGTTTCCTTAATCCAGAAAATCTTAGAAGCACATATACTTCATCTCCAACATCAATTAGAAATCCCCACAAAAACAGCAATTTGAACCCATTTTCTGTAAAAGGCAAGAGATCCTGAAGGTATTACTCTTTCATAACTGATATTCAGGATGGCACTGGCTGTTAACAAGATTATCGTAGTTCACAGATTTTAAAAGTTGCCCATATTTTCATTTTCACCATCAAAGTTAAGTTGTCTCACAGTTGATATACTGCATTTTAAAAATAGGACTGTAAGTCTTTTCTTTCTTAGCAGCACATAAATGTCTTATAATCTAATCAATGAAATACATAAATAATTCGATACGCTTATTTGTTTTACAAAAGAACTTGTCCTGGTACATGTGTATCTAAAAAGATTATATAATGCTGAAAAAATAATTCCTTTCGATCCAAAGTATAATTCTTCCAGCTCCCAGACAGATGAACTCTTTTGAAACTGCACATCCCAACTTCTCAGTAAGTACAACACCCAACCCGCCTTTCTCCATCTTGTGCCTTATATTTGTTAGAAGCTTTCTGCCACGAATACCACCAGATACTCCTTTGCAACCTCACAGTAGTTAAGACACTCCACTACATTTCAACTAGTTTATTTCACACTTTATTTCACACTGTTGTTTTTATTAAGCTGTCATTTCTTACTTTTTCTCTATCAACTTGTTTCCTAACCGTTTTATTCATTGCTGTATCCCCTGTGCTTAGTATGTGGAAAGTGTTTAAAGAAACACTAGTTGAATGAATGAATGAATCAATCAATCAATCAGTCATGGGCCTAGGGTCTTAGCTTGCCATTCTCCTCCAGCCTTGGCCAGAACTCACGACAGGAACTGGCCTGCGGGAGACTGCCCACCTCAATGTTTCCTCTCCCAGGTACCAACACAGCACTGTCATCACCTTCACTCCATCCCACCAATGGACCATGAAGCTTCAGGGCCACTCCAAGGAGCCCAAACCGCATGGTGAGAGGAGTCCTGAACACATCACCCTCAGAAAGGCCCTCACTCACCATGCTTTTGCATAGGAGGCCCAGGATCTCCAGCAATAGGGAAGCAGCTTTGCCCAGGGGTCTTAGAGGCTTTGTAATCTCCCTACAAGAGAAAAACACAGTGTTGGCTTCCAGAGCTCTCTCAACCCTTCTCCATCCCTCTCCAAACCCAAGCATCAAACCTGCCATACCCCCCTAACACTCCCCACTTCCTCCTGTCTTTACTTCCCTGAATTTCACCAAGGGGGACTTACCGGAATAGCTCCCCCATGGGCACCCCACCTTCCTGCAGAATGGGTGTTACCAGTTCCGCTAGGTAGAGCCACACATGGGGGATATCAATTTCCATGTCTTCAGCCAATTCCAGGATTTCATACAGCCTGCAAAGGGAATTCAAAGTCAGGACACTCTAGGGAAGCTGTCCCCCTCCTTCTGGGACAACAAGGCATGGCATAGCTAAAGGATCAATTGTGGAGCCCCACCCACCCAAGGAATATTTTTCTAGCATGGGGCAATTATCTCAAGCTAAGGCCACCTTCTTGTCCTTAGATTGTTCACCCCCCTTCACCACCAACCCCCAGAGAGTGTTGACCAGAATGGCTGAGAAGCCTACATTCTCATGCAAGGTTCAAGGGGCCCCACAAAAGAACGGTCTGTAAAAGTGGGAGGCCCTCAGAAGCTCGTCATACCCTTGGTAGTACTGAGCAGTGGAGAGGTGTCCCGTACGGAGCAGCTGGTGTAGCAGCTGCCCCATACGCTCACGAGCAATGGCGCTGCGCTCCAGTGTAGACTCAACACCATGCCGTACAAAGATGAAGAGCAGGGAGGGTGAGGCCAGCTCTTGCACACACTGTACTGCCTCCTACGAGGCACAGGGCACAGCAAGGAAAGTGGTCACTGTCTGGCCCTCCATGCGTATTAGCATGGCTCCCTCCTCCCATCCCCCTCTTCAATCACCCAGACCCCTCCCACTGCCTACCTTCATGTCATTAAGATGGAGGTATTCCTCAATGATGGCCTTGGATTTCTTCTCCAGCTCCTCCTCAGAGAGTGCGGCCTTCGGGGGGATTACAGGGGGAAGGGTAGCTTCTCGCTTTACTGTGGGAGAACACAGATCAGAGACTCTTCAGTTCCAGCCTTCCCAGCAAACAGGGTCTGGAGCTCTCAAGAGAGCTGGGGAGCAGCTAGGCCCAAGCCAGCCAACACCCTTCCCTCCTCTCCAATCCTCTGCCAGCCCCTCACCAGCATCCCGCCCACGGTCCCGATCCTCCGTGAGGCTAGCTGCCTTGCGCAGTCCCTCGGGCTGGGAGGGCCGCTCTCTACTCCGCTCCTCCACTTCCTTGCTGAAGCTCCGCTTGGTGGCGGGTGTCCGTGCTCGATCAAGCCGGTCCCCACGGTCACCTCCCCGTTCACTCCGCTCTAGGCGGTCTCCCCGGTCCCCAGCTTTCTCGCCTCGTTCCCGGCTCAAGCTACTCCTGGAAGAAAAATAGGGCACATCGTCTCTCACTTGTACTGCCCAGGCACTCTCTCGTGTAATGACCCAACATGCTGAGCAACTGCCAGGCCTTCATCTTGGCATAATGAATTATGTCTCAATCTAACCCAAGGGTTTGGAGAATGACGGGTATGAGAAATTCCCATCCTACGGCATCAAGCACAAGGCAATCACATACTCAGTGTGAAGAACACTGACACATAAAAACCTCACCTCTGTACCACACGTCTATTATCTGTGCTTTCTGTGGGTACTGCTTGTTGAAGGGCTGAGAAGCGATTTAAGGTACTAGTAGCTGGACGAGCGGCTTCTGATGCTGGGAAGGCAGAAAACGTGAATTACAATCTCCTTCTACTTTCTTGCATCCTCTCCTCTGTTTGCCAGTTTAGGACACTTGGTCCCAGTCCCAACAGTTAAGCAGTTCAATCTCATATATATGTCTCTGATATTACCTGTATTATGTAAGCACCTTGTACTGGAAGCCTCCCTTCTGGGCAAGGCTCTGCCCTCAGGGGAGCTCAGATTAATAACCACTAGCTCCTTACAGCGATCCCCGTACCTGCATCTGAGGGCTTGGCTCCTGAGCCTCCGCTGCTGCCCTTGCCCCAGCTCAGTCGCCCTCCAGGTGCAAAGAGCTGGTTGTTAGAATCAATGGAGCCAGGCTGAAGAAGGAGGAAAAGGAGTCGAGTCATGGGTCCGACCTGGCCAAATCCCACAGCCAGCACCGCCATACACAGCCACAAGGGTGCTGAAGGTCCCAGACCAGAGGTCACACTTTTTCTGTACAGAGCCAGACAGTCTCTATTGTAACTACTCAATTCTAACACTGTAGGATGAAAACATCATAGATGATACTTAAAGGAATAACTGTGACTGTGTTCCAATAAAACTTTATTTATGAACACTGAAATTTAAATTTTATTTGACTTCCACATCATAAGTTACCATATACTTTTTTATTTTTCTCAGCCATTTAAAAACATAAAAACCATTCCTAGCTCACAGGATGTATAGAAGCAGGCAACAGGCTAGATTTGGGTACGTATCAGTTTGCTAATCACCGGCCCACACTGATAGGAACATACTCCCTAGAGAGCTGGCAGTCCTGTCTAGCAATCTAACCAGTTAGTCTAAGACAACAATTCAGCTGTCACCTTCCCAACCTCAGAAAAGCAAGAGGACTAGGATCCAAACCTGAGCTTAACACCTGCTTGATCCCTCTCTACCCTCTACCTCACCAGCATTACCCCTACGCACACCCCTACCTTGGTGATCTTGGTGAGTCGTGAGGTATCAATTGGGCGGCTGCCTTTGCTGATGGGGACTGTGTTCCAGCCACCATCATCCACAAGTGGAAGGCCACGGCCTGTGACAAAAAGGGGGTGGGGGTGGGGGCAATACCATAATATTGAGTAAATCCTAATAGCTCCTTCCCCTTGGGCCACCCCCAACCTCCCTTCCTCAGATCCTCAGTTCCATCATGGGGTCTCAGTGGCCCAGACACATGGCACTAACATGAAGTCATCAGAGGAAAGCACAACCTCAGTCCCTTCACTGCCCCCTCCTCAATCCTAGCCTCAAACTCACTGATAGGGGGGCCTGGAGGGCCACCCCGACGCTTGTCACTGCCCTTGGCCATGAGCTGCTGCACTTTGATATGCTCCCGATGCTCCTCCATCTCTGCCTCCTTGTGGATCTGGTCAATGGTCTTGGGACCCTGATCCCCTCGGCGCGGCACCCAATTGCTCTGTGGGGACAGGGGGTCAGTCACGTAATTGCCAGGAAGGGCCAGACAAGACAGTGTCGAGAACTGGGGACAGTGGTCTGGCAGGGGAAAGGAGGAGAGGCATACCCCTCGCAGATCCAGCACATCCTGCAGCATAAAGCGGATGCGAGACGATGTCTTCTTTTCTTTAATGATTTTTTCCATCTGGTTGAAATACTGATCCATTCGGGGCTGGGGAGGAACAAAGAGATCAAGAACTTCTTCTTCTTCTTCTTCTTTTTTTTTTTTTTTTGAGACAGAGTCTCACTCTTTTGCCTGGGCTAGAGTGAGTGCCGTGGCGTCAGCCTAGCTCACAGCAACCTCAAACTCCTGGACTCAAGCGATCCTTCTGCCTCAGCCTCCCGAGTAGCTGGGACTACAGGCATGTGCCACCATGCCCAGCTAATTTTTTCTATATATTTTTAGTTGTCTGATTGATTTCTTTCTATTTTTAGTAGAGACGGGGTCTCGCTCTTGCTCAGGCTGGTCTCGAACTCCTGAGCTCAAACAATCCACCTGCCTCGGCCTCCCAGAGTGCTAGGATTACAGGCGTGAGCCACCGCACCCGGCCTAGATCAAGAACTTCTAAAACCTCACCTCCAACCCCTGCCTCTCCTCAGGCCCTCAGCCCCACCCGTGTGGTTCAGTGGGCTCCATGGGCTTCAGCCCATCCCCCTCCGCATGCAAGAACCCCTACCTTGGCTTTTTCAAAGTCCAGGTCTTTGCCAATGGTGGTGAGCAGACGGCACAGGCACTCGAGGGACTCTTCATCATGGTTCTTAAGCAGTTTCACCACACAGTCATGCATTATCGCCTCTGTTAACATCTTTAGCTTGAACAGCTCCCCAATAAACTTGATATTCCCTAAAGAGCGTCGCCGGGCTATGTCCCGAGCCTCTTCCAGCTCTTCCTTCAGACGTCCCCGTTCCTCTGCCTGCCAGTCATGGGGCAGGAATCAGGTCAAAAAGACACCAAGCCACTCAGCTAACACCCTTCTCCTCTACCATCTGGATATCCAAACCTAGCAGTAAGCACTCAGGCCCTGAGGCAGAGAATCCCTCACCCCCTTACCACTATCCCCACCCTGAATTATACAACCAAGTAACATTGCATAGGGAGTGGAATTGGTGGGTTTTCTCTCACCGTAGCAGCTTCATCCATTTCTTTTTGCTTCTTCTCAAAAACCTCATCGTCATCTTTGTCTTTCTCAAATTCCTTTTGACAGCGATTCAACAAGAGTTTTCGGAAGTTCACGGTCACTGTTGGCTTTTCTGTAGTGGGCACTTTCAGCTGTTGGTCAAAGAGAATGTCACATTTCAGACTAGTCCGGGGAAGGCCTTCCAAGAGTCTTTAACTACCTGACCCAGGAAGACCTCTGGCCCCAGCTCTGCCTCCTTCTGGCTGCCATCAACAGCATAGGTTGGAGGAGAACCAAGAAACTGGGCTCAAGGAGTCTTGGGAACAGAAGTGGGAAAGTAGATCATGAGATTTAGAAAACAGTGGAAACTAACCGCCATGAGGCAGCGGCACATGTTGGCATAGGCTACAGAGAAGTTGGGCTCTGAAATGGCCTTCTCAAAGATGAGATCAATGACCCCTTTGAGGCGTTCCTCGGTGTCGATGGCCAGCTGTGTCACTTGCTTCATCAGCTGTTGGAACATCTGGGGTGTCAGCTTATTTAGGATGGAGCGCACCCTGCGGAACAGGTCCTGGGGGGATAGGAGACAGAAGACAGAGGATCCAGTGAGGTTCTCAGAAGAACAGAGGCCAGAGAGGGTGGTGGGGACCTACAGAGATGTTAGTAATAAGGACAGACAAAGAGTGCAAAGTTGGCTCAGATGGCAGACCTTAAAGAGAAATGGAGACCACAAGTAGGACTTGCCAGTACCTGGGTTTTGCTGCCATCAGCATCCTCTTCCCCTCGGTCCTTATCAGCTGCTGTCCGCTTGCTGCTGGGTTTCCAGGCCTTTTCTGCTTTGTTCAGTTTTATATCCTCAGTCATCAACACTGTGGCAATGATCTTGCGTGGCTCCTTTCGGGGGCCCTGCTGAGAACGTCGGGGTCCCAGGCCAGCCTGCTAAGCAAGGGACAAGGACAAGAGAAGACACAGAACTAGTCAGCACAACACGTGCCTCAGCTACCGCACATCTCCAGAGCAAGCTAATCTGGCAATGAGATAAAAGGGAGCCACCCACCCCTGCCCCTTGCCCACCTGCCCCCTTAACCAGCCCCACTCACCGGCCCACGGGGCAGCTCCCCACCTGGCCCACCCCTTGGGGGCCCCCGGTTGCTAAGTGCTGGTCGGCCAAGGTTGGCAAAGGACGGAGTGAAATCTGGGCCACAATTTATGCCTTGTAGTCTGGTAGGATCCAGTGGTCGCAGTGGTGTTTTATTAGCCTGCAAAGAGGACAGGGAGGTTCTCAGAAGCACCTAGGAATATTGACTACTCTTTCAGGACCTCAGGCTCTTCCCTAATCCATCCAGCCCAAACTTCTCCTCCCCCTCAAGCCACCAACCTTGTCCAGCACGACATCACTGATATGGGGCAATCCCTCTGGCTTCTGCATACTGGCAAAGATGAACTGAAAGCCAAGTAGGAACTCACGGTCGTAACGCTTTTTCTCCTCAAGGTTTAGAGGCTTCCACTGATCTGCAAGAAAGAGCGTGAACACATCATACTGTCTCCTGGGGCCTTGACAAGACCACTCAGTCATTCTCAACCCTTCCTTCTACATACCTGACTTATATTCATACTTCTGTTCCCCAGGCTGAATGTTCTCAGCATTGTGAATTTTGTCTTCCTTTGAGTCCCAGGTCTCATCTGCTTCCTCAGGCTGTGGGGGCACACTGCTGCCCTCAGACTCTGGGTGTGGATTGTTGACTGCAGGAGGCTGATTCTCCACCTCTGGTACTGTCAGGTTCACCTGAAACAAGAGAACACCCCATTCTGGTTGCAGAATGACCACTGTTCCACACCCAAACTCTGCCTTCCCCCACTTTTCTTCTCCCTTACCTCCTTGAAGGCATCTAGAAGGTCTCCTACAGCCTCCTTCTTATTTAGCTCCTTAATTTTCCGTCTCCTCTTTGGCACAGATACTGCCACTAATTGAAAAAAAAAAAAAAAAAAAAGAAAAACATGTGGGAACAATTTAGGGAACACCCTTACCTCCTGGGAAATAAAAAGCTGCCACAGCACAGTATTCCCTCTTTCCATCACACCCTCTCTGGGCTTAAAACCTTAATCTAGGGCCAGCCGTGGTGGCTCTTGCCTGTAATCCTAGCACTCTGGGAGGCCGAGGCGGGAGGATTGCTCAAGGTCAGGAGTTCAAGACCAGCCTGAGCAAAAGTGAGACCCCATCTCTACTAAAAATAGAAAGAAATTGGCTGGACAACTAAAAATATATAGAAAAAATTAGCCAGGCATGGTGGCGCATGCCTGTAGTCCCAGCTACTCTGGAGGCTGAGGCAGAAGGATTGCTTGAGCCCAGGAGTTTGAGGTTGCTGTGAGCTAGGCTGACGCCACGGCACTCTAGCCCAGACAAGAGAGCAAGACTCTGTCTTAAAAAAAAAAAAAAAAAAAAAAAACCTTAATCTA